>SKCR01054041.1:0-36954 GCA_019454045.1 Zanthoxylum bungeanum | reverse complement strand
CCAAATCTTCTACCTTGGATCACATCACAAACTCTTATATGAAAATTTCACTAATATCCGGCATTAATATATCGGGAGCGTACACCCCATTAACATCATTGGAAATTTTTGCCATCCCTAATAACATCAAATAATAATTTGCGGCTAATTAAGAAAAGTTGTTACCTAAGAGACTTGTTTAGAGCTGGGATGACGAGATCACGATGAGCGTCGTGGCACCAGAGCTTGGAAGTGATGAAGAGCTGATCACGAGAACTGACAAGTCCAAGTCTGAGTGCTTCAGCAATTGAATCTCCAAGAGCCTTCTCTGTTCCGTAAATGCAGCCGTGTCAAAATGTCTGTAACCGAGCTTGATGGATTCCAGGACCGCCAGCTTCAAGGCATTTAAGTTCGAATTGCCAACTGCACATCCCAGACCGATCACCGGAATATTCCGGTGGCCGGAGGAGGAGCTCAGTTTAAGTAGTGGGATGTTGAGCATCGTGGGCTGGGTAGAGATGTCCATTATCTTATCACTATCCTCGAACGTTACAGCCTTTTGAAACTACGTGAATGGTGAAGTTGCTGGCTTGCTGCTGTGCTGTTGGTCATTCGCTTTGCAACGTAGCAACTTTTTCTAATGGTGCCGTTTTTGTATTCATAGGCTTGCGTATTAGATAGGGATTTTTTAAAATTATTAATCTTGTTATATTTAAATATGATTTTAAAAAAAACTTTTAAAATATAAGGATATTCAAAAATTCTTTAATTTTAAGGATTTGTGAATGATTTTAAAAGATTTTTATTAATAAAAAGTTTATTGTGAAATATACTCTAGTCTCCATATCAGTGATGGCAAAAATCTTAAGTGGAGATAGAGGTTTGTAGGAGTTTCGTTAAGTGTTAGAAAAACATATTAATAAAATAGAAGACTAATAAAATAGAAGGCTTTGAAAATGTATTCATTGTCCTTAAAAGAATTATACTCCCACTATGTTGCTACTGGATCAATGATAATTCCTTCAGGATATATAAAGTCACACGGAATTTCTAGATAGCAAAATCTAGAAATTCTCCGAAGAACTTGTGATGAATACGTTTTTTTATGAGAATATATAAATATAGAAGAAGTTATATGATTTCAAAATGGAAATACATGTATAGAGCCCTAAAGTCATAACACTTGCTTTAAGACACAACTGTTGGCTTGAAAACAGTTTTAATGATTAATTTGGCTCAATTAATTTTGAATTTATTAAATTTCCAAGTGCCCAAATGTCCATATGTGACTTTAGATAATATATATCAAATATTTGTATTTCCTTCGAATAATTTTCCCTCCATAAACTTTCCAACACAAATTTAAACTATTAAGTGTGAAAAGCCTTATAAACACATTTTATTCTCAATGCTCTTCCTATGTGAGATAGGAAGTCTAACTTTTATCACTAACTATTACCAACATTAAGAGTAGGTAAAAAAATGATTTTCTATAGCATTTGGTTAGACGGATCAAGTACAAGTATTCACATCCCCCTTCAAATATAGATGAAATTCCATTGTAAACGAGGATTGACACAAAACCCGATAAATTAAGATGATAATGAATCAATTTTCGTACCCGTTAATTAAACAAAACGGATATAAATATTTACATCCTCATACCATATCACCATATCCAACTTGCCATCCATACTCCTTACCCAAGAGATTGGATAAAACAATATACGTTTCTGTTAATTTTTTTGTTTTCTTTTAATTTTTATTTCAAGATCTTTTATTTCATTACAATGGCTAATAAAGCTTGATGTGTGCTGTCATTTGAGATTAACCAAACTATTTCATTCAAAATCCAAGACATACATGCAAAAATTTTAATTTCAATTGTTGATCATAATTGTTGATCCAAATAAGGATCCCTGGAAGTTTTTCCTCCTCCTCCTCCTCCCAGATATCCTCCAACTCCAGAAACAGCGTTATTAAACAAAGAAGATCCCCATCCCAACCATCCGCTCTGAGCTTCTTGCTGCTTGTTTGCTTCAAGCATGCTCTTCTGTTGTGCCTCGGCTATGATATCAGCCCACCTTTTTGCCATAAACTCCTTAACGGCCTCAACTCCTTTATCGACTACCTCCACTGGGGGTATAACAAATGGATTCTGGTCTAAGTTGAGCTTGGTTAGCTTTTCAAGCCTGAAAAATGTGTCAGGAAGAGCTCGAATCTGATTGTTGCTTAGATCGAGCTCTCTGAGATTTATCAGATCACCGATTGTTTCAGGAACCTCAGTCAAGTCACTGAAATTACTGCTCAGGTTCAGCACCTCAAGACTTGTCAATCTCCCAATTGCATGCGGCAGGCCATGAAGTTCATTGAAGTGAACATCCAGGTATTTCAGAGACCTCAATTCACAAATTGATGGAGAAAGAGTACGAATTTTATTTAGGTTGATCGAGAGCTTCTCAAGATTCAGTAGTCCAAACCCAATGTTTGCTGGGAGACACACCAAGTTGTTAAAGCTTGCATCTAACTCCACCAATGAACTAGAATTGTAGTAATAACCCAGAAATTTCAGAAAAAGGCAAAAGAATTATGTCTACTGAGATCAATCAACAGTAAAATCTGGTAGAAGAGCAGTGTGTAATAAATACCTGCAACGAGCAATGCTTTCAGGAAGGGCTTTTAGTTTGTTTCCTGACACATTAAGGATCTTCAGGTTAAGCAACAGTCCAATAGAATCAGGCAGGAACTGTAAAAGGTTGGAAGAAACATCAAGCTCCTCAAGTTTCTGTAATCCAGCTATTGAATCAGGAATGGCCTGCTTCCCAAAAACAAAGCAGAAGAAGAAATCAAGGATCCAGGTCAATAAATGCTATAATCCCACTTGATAAGATATTCTTCTAATCAACCAAGAAAATCAGATTTTCATCACTAAGAAATGTAGGAGGCACAATTAACATCGTTTAGCAGAATACGATTGGTAATCACAAATGACCAACAGCTTCTTAAAGTGCTCTAGAGTACAGAAATATTTCTGAGGAGGAACATTCGGACCGGGACAACATTTTATACAGGGAAATCAGCCAACATGAGACAGATATCTGGATGATGAATGGATGACTGGATGAGGAGACTTAACTAACACAATTAACTCAATAAGCTTCAAAAGAACAGCAAGACAAATGTAATGGGTATTACCTAGCAATGTCAAACTTAAACCATTAATCTCAGTCTCTGAGTTCACTAAAATTTATTATGAATTCAACAACAATCTTAAATGGTTCCATCAATGTTGGAATTCATACACTCATCTCGAATAAGAAACTACATAGCAATCCGCATTCAAGCATGACTCATGGTAATCAAACCACAAATATAGTAAAATGTAAGCATATTTCAATGATCAAAACAACGGAAGCTTCTGGAAGCACAAGCATCACACAAGTTTTTGAATAACAATCTCACTCATCGTATCTACTGTTTCCTCGTATATATTTGATTCCTCAAGTTATACTATTTTTATTACAAAAATTCACCTAAATTTACCCAAATTAAGATTCATACAGATACTTTTTGCTTTAAAGATCGACTAATAAAAAAAAATGAGAAAACAATTCAGTAATAATATGCTTACCTCTAACAGATTGCGCGAAAGATTAAGCGAAACAAGCCCATGAAGCCTCCCAAAAGCCTCAGGCAAAAGCTTTAACTGACGATCAGCAAGCTCAATTCTATCAACAACACCACCACTCTCTGCAACTTGCAGTATCTTCACAACATCCTCATTGACATCCACCGATTCAGCAGAAACCGACCCGAAAACCCGATCCAGCATCTCCTCGGCTTCCTTAAACTTCCTATCAGAATCCTCATGCATCTCCTCTAATTTCAGCACTGCCCTGTATATCTCAACTTCCGGCGATGAAGGTGCCGTTTCTTGGATCTGGGCAATCTTGGATCGCGCCGCAGATACGGTTTCTTGATCGGGTCTGGACCCGAGAGTTTCGAGGAGCAAGCACGTCTGCGAGATTTGTACGGGAACTGCTCGTGTTAATGAAGAAATAACTGTAGAGTTGGTCAAATGAGGATAATTGGTTATGAGTTTGTTGTAAGTTAGCGGTGGAAGGGGCGCGTGGCAGTTGGGATTCAGTTGCGATAAAACGAACGCGAGAAGTGGGAAATTTTCAGGATTTGGATTCATTTTGTATGAAGTGAGTTGATGAAGATGGAGACTCAGACTCGGCAAGTTAACATGGAATCAGTAATAATAATGTAAGAGGATGACAAACTTAAATAGTTACGGTATATGTTAAAATATTTTTTGAAGGGAATAATCTCATTACATTAAATAAAATAAAAATATGAGTTATTATAATTATTAAGTGCTTCTAAATTTTATATTTTACTATTATTTTATAATAATAAAATATAATAAAATCGGAAATCTTTATCATGAAATATAATATCCTAAAATTCGAAACATTAAAAACATATATTTATAGTATAATATAAAAATCTACCATACTATATATATATATATACCAACACTCACTCGATCTCAAATTGGACCTGAATTCGAACCCTTGTTTTCCCAAATCTACCACTGAGTTTCTCTATTAATAAAGTAAAATAATTTTTTAATCCTAAAAAAAACTGTTCAAAATTCAAATTATGAGTAAGATTCCAAAATGAAATCACACTACAAGACCTGCACAAATTTAAATGTAGTATTCTTTGTCTTTAAACATATTAAAAAATATATATTTTTCCATCTTTAATTTTATCATTAAAACTTAACAAATTAAGTGATACCTCATTCTAATTTCGTTATCAAATTATAATTTGACATCCTTAAGGAGTGTGATTTGATGGTAAATGACTTATAATTTGGTTATCAGATCCAAAAATTCAAGTCCAGGGAATGCATTTTTTGTAAAGTCTGGAGAAATCTAGGGTTTTACCTATTTCATTTAAGATTGAGTCGAATGATTTAACGGCGGGATTTCCAATATTTCAAATATATATATATATATATATAATTTGACTAACATAAAATGAAAAAACACTTTTGGACTATGTCAGTATGTCTGTATAAACAGGTCCGGCGACTTTAGAATCATAGACACATCGGCCTTATTTCTGGGTTCCCTTTTAGTTAATCCCAATCTCAGTTTGAAAACAATAACCTCACTCAACTAACCAAATACAGACAGCAAATTGACATGATCATCATTTGTGTTGTTATAAATCCAAAATCAACTTCTTCCATTTTGGAGTGCCAGTTACGATTGTGATCGGGAAAGACATGTCGGATAAAATGACCAAGAAAAATAAAAGAATTTTGCATATTTTGCACTTACTCTAGAGACTTTGTTTTAGTTATCTGGTATCAGGGTTGACCGGGTTTCATCATACCCTTCAACATATTCAATTTTTTTTAATCCCGTCATCAAATAATATTTTCTGAATTTAAACAGTTGTCTCAAACTATTATAAAAATACATTATTTGAATTCGAACTAAACATCTTAAACTGAAATCATGAACCCTATGGACACTCTTCAACATATTCAATTTCAGTTTCCTCCTAATTTCAAGCACGATAAAAGTTCAATGACGAAAGAAAAGAATTTCTCGAGCTAGTAACAAAATTTTCGCTTTCAGACAGTACTTTAACCATAACATAACTACCCAACACCCAATAAAAAACAGACACAATAATGAAAGTCAGGTTTCTTTTATATAATTACCTCATCATCTTCAATGTCAATAGCAGCCAACTGTTTCTTGTCAAGAATCTCGTTATATTTGTCCGCGGGATAATTGTATATTTCACCATAAACTCCTTTCTTAAACAATGTTACTGGAAGCTATGAAGAAAAGTTCTTCAAAGCTATCTTTCTCATACGAATTCGCATCTGAGTCATTTTGGTCAACCGCTGCTTTGTTTTGTGCACCAAAATTTGAGCCAATACATATATATTATATGCAATTAAGGGAATTTGAATCAGACCAATGATATGAACATTGCATGGGTTTGGCGCACGTGAGCAGGTATAAATGTTGCTTGCATGGTTCTGGACGTGTTAAGCTTGGAAGAAGTCAGAAGTGCATGCTGGACGTGTCAAGCTTAGAAGAAGTCAAGTGGATCAGTTGCATATTTGTAGCTTGTTTAGATTCTATTTGTTAGTAGTGGTGTTTGTTAGTAGTTTGTTAGTAGTGGTGTTTGTTACCTATTATCTTGCACTTTAACTTTATCTTTTCTTTGTAAGTGTCAGTTTAGAGGCTTATAAATAGCCTGAAGTTAAACAATAAACGACAACAAATATTCAGCAAAACTTGCTTCTCCCTCGTCTTCCTCTTTTCTCTTCTTGCCTAACTCCTAAGCTAAATTATTCATATCATTTGGTATCAGCGCACGGTTTCGGATCATGGATACTCGGGGCAAAACGAATGCCGAGTTTCGAAATGAAGTCAATGACACTCTCAATCGCCATGAATCCAACTTTGCTCAAGTTAACTCCACCTTAGAGAAAGTCCTTACAGAGCTCCAAGCCCTGCAAATGCTACCACGTACATATGCCCTCCACGCCGACCCTAACACCCATGCCCAAGCTGACTCCTCCCACCAACATCATTTCCCAGCTCATTCCCAAGCCAGCCCTTCCCAGGAACCACTGTATCACCAACTCAAGTTGTCTTTTCCAAAGTTTAATGGCGAAGACCCTATTGGGTGGATTTACAAGGCTGCACAGTATTTTGATTTTAAAAATATCCCTGTCGACCAACAAGTGCAGCTCGCTTCCTTCCACCTCGAAGGCATTGCCTTACAATGGCATCGATGGTTAACCAAGTTTAAAGGCCCTTTGGATTGGCATGAATTCTCCAAGGCCGTGCTTCAACGTTTCGGCCCGACCGAATACGACGATCCTTCAGAAGCTTTAACTCGTCTCAAGCAAGACTCCACAGTTACGGCTTACCAGGAAGCCTTTGAACAATTGTCACACTGTGTTGATGGCTTACCCGAACATTTTTTGGTTGGATGTTTTGTGGCAGGTCTCAAAGATGACATCCGCTTGGAAGTTAAGATCAAACAACCCCGCACTCTCACTGATGCTATTGGAGTGGCTCGACTCATTGAAGAGAAACATCAATTACAGAGAAAGCAAACTCATCGCTCCTCTCTACTGCCCACAGATCCAAAGATCGTTCCCAGCCCGAAGGCAGGTGTGCTAGGCCCCCCACCACCCTACAAGATCGGACAAGGGAATAACTCCATGCCTACCTCCTTCCGACGAATCACCAGTCAGGAAGCTCGAGAACGTCGAGAAAAAGGCCTCTGCTACTACTGCGATGAAAAATATATACCAGGGCACCGTTGTTCACGCCCACAACTATTCATGATCGAAGACTTCTCAAACACGACCTCCACGGAGGATGATTCTGAACAAACCCCACCAGCTTCTACGGATACAGTTCCGGAGATTTCGTTGCATGCAATCTCGGGGATTGATCATCCACAGACCATTCGAGTCCTTGGCCGATTTAAAAACAAGGATGTAACTGTATTGATCGATGGAGGCAGCACCCATAATTTCCTTGACCAAGCGGTAGCTACCCATCTTAAGCTACCCATAGTCCAAGACATTAGATTTAAGGTGATGGTCGCCAACAGAGAGCAGATCGAATGCATCAGACGTTGCCTTGCCCTAACTCTAGCAATTCAAGGACAAAATGTTACAGCTGATTATTATATACTCCCCGTTGCAGCATGTCAAGTTGTTTTGGGAGTTCAATGGTTGGCGACATTAGGACCTATTGCAACAGACTATAAGAAACTTACTATGTCCTTCACCACCCAAGGGAAACCAGTCACCTTCCAAGGCCTAGTTCATTCGGAGATAAGAGAACTATTCGGGAAAGAGTTCCAACATTTGCAGGGAGCCGGATTTTTTTTCCAAATTGTTCCATCTCTAGAAATTGAACCAGTGTCGACCCAACCCGCCAGTCTCTCACGCCTCCTCTCCGAGTTCGAACATGTATTCAACCTTCCTACCAACTTACCACCACATCGTACCCATGACCACCGAATACCCTTACAACCGCATAGTGCCCCAGTTAGCACTAGACCCTATAGATACCCTTACTACCAAAAAGCAGAAATAGAAAACATGGTCAAGGAACTCATGGATTCAGGTCTAATCCGCCCTAGTAACAGCCCTTTCTCTTCACCAGTTCTTCTGGTTAAAAAAACAGATGGTACTTGGCGTTTTTGTGTAGATTATCGAGCTTTGAATCACATCACTATCAAGGACAAATACCCCATTCCAGTTATCGATGAACTCCTTGATGAATTGCATGGGGCCAAGTTCTACACCAAACTAGATTTACGGTCAGGGTATCATCAAATCCGTGTCTAAGAGGATGAAATTCCTAAAACTGCTTTCCGCACACACACCGGCCATTATGAGTTCATTGTAATGCCATTTGGGCTTACAAACGCCCCCGCCACCTTCCAGAGTTTAATGAATGATTTATTTCGGCCCCATCTTAGGAAATTCATCTTAGTTTTCTTCGACGACATACTAATTTAAATCCAAATTGGGAGGAACACATTTTCCATCTTCGCATAGCTTTGCGAATTCTGACTGATAATCATTTATTTGCTAAAAAATCAAAATGTCAATTTGGTGTCTTGCAGGTAAACTACTTAGGGCATGTTATCTCTGAAAATGGGGTATCAGTTGACCCTACAAAAATCCAATCAGTCCAAGACTGGCCGACTCCCACTACGGCTAAAGGCATCCGCGGCTTCCTCGGACTAGCAGGCTATTATCGAAAATCATCCGGGGATTCGGTGCTATTGCAAGCCCACTTACAAGACTCCTAACCCGAGATAAATTCCACTGGGATTCAGACGCAGCATCGGCTTTCCTCCAATTAAAGCAGGCATTGATCTCCCCTCATGTATTACGCCTACCCGACTTCACCCAAAGATTTGTTATTGAATGTGATGCTTGTGGGAGGGGCATTGGAGCAATTCTTTCGCAGCAAGGACAACCAATAGCCTTCTTCAGTGAGGCATTAAAGGGGTCTGCTCTAGCACTCTCTACTTATGAGAAAGAAATGCTAGCAATCGTCAAGGCTATCCGGAAATGGCGGCCTTATCTTTTAGGGAATACATTCACAGTACGGACAGACCACAAAAGTCTCAAATATTTACTAGAGCAGCGTATCACAACTGTTAGACATTATGTCCCATAGCGTCACTGTTTGTAAATGATATTGTATTATTGTACAAAATTAACTATGTGATAATGAAATTGCCTTTTGCCGTTTTGTAATATTATTTACTTTGATATATAAATGGCGAAAGTCCATATGATTAATACCGGATTGAGATGATATGAGACAGTATCAATCCATAAAGGTTTAATCATTAAATATCCCTAGTCGGAGTATTATCGAGATCGGACATCGATAATGCGGAATAGACTAGTATTGCGCTTGTGCATGTTGTGAGGGCACAACGGCATAGTTATCATATATTTAAGTATTGGATACTTATGCAAGTGCGATAGGAGGTTGTGTTTTACCGATGGTACGGAAAACAGCTTCGCTCTGGATAGACCCCGCGGAATCCCATTGGTAGTATGTCTGCGTGTCTATGGGAGGCCGCATCAGGGTAGGTGTATATGGTCTTAACTTGAGACTTACATCGCTAGTACTTGCGACAATCGGTAAACTTTGGTTTTGGTGGTTGGGGACCTTAACCGGTTCTGTGTACACCTCTTCTGGGTTTATCGAGAATCGTAGTGTACTGGATGAGATGTCAAGATGGAAGTATCACTTCAGACATATGGAGGTGATGATCACGCAGGACACAGAACTAGTACTCTATAAAAGGTTGCAACCGTCGGGACAATATGACCAGGTCAGGATTGTCCGATTTAAAGAGACTGGTTGCTTGATGTCCGATATATGTTTCGTACGGGGCAGACACATCTCCAGCCCCAGGCCTAACATGTGATCGTCCGATACTGGATCGATGTACGCAATACTACGGTATACTACGCTTGATATAGATCTTATATTCCTATAAGAATATTTCTGGAGAATTGGGTAGGCATGGCGCTTTGCTAGAAGCCAACCTTGTCTTGTGAATCGGTAAGACGTAGTACGAGGTACGTACGTGTTCGGATTATCCGACGACCGTATTTACTGCCAACATATCCGGAGATCTCTTGGGTCGCTTCCTGAAGATTCACCTATGATATTTGATTCGGACTTAATTAATCTTGGATTAATTGCGGAGAAACTTTATCTTGGATAAAGTGCCTTATTTAGAGAGAGAACGATTAATTTAGAATTGATCGATAAAATTATTATATTCGATATAATAATCGAAATTCGATTTCGACGCGAAATTAAAATTAGATTTTAATTCGGGCATACGAGTTAATTTAGAATTAGTTCGTTAGCGACGTAAATAATAATTTCGCCAGGCGCAATTATTTATTTAAATTCGATTTAATTAACGTCGCGACGTAAGTTCGGTATTTTGGAAATATCGAACCCGAACGCGTGAGTGCACGTGGGCCCACTTTCATTTGGAAACGTGTGGGGCCCACATGACACATGTCATTATATGCATTATTTAATTGTTAATGCATTGCATGGTGATAGTGTACAATACACTCAATTATTTTGCATGGAGTTTGAGTGTTTGACACTCTAAGCCATTGCATGGTTTGTGTCATAAGTTTATTATTAATTTAATAAATATTATGGCATAAATATAAATTGATTTTTGGTAACAAAAAAAATCAATTACACAAACTCTCTTCTCTCTCTCAAATTGCCGAAACCTGAAACAGTTTTGGGCTCTCCATTTCTTCATTTTTTTTGTTGCAAAAACTTGAAGAAATTGTGGTTGTTTGGAACATCTATTCACACACAAGGCTAGCACCTTCAAGGGATCATAAAGAGGTGATAGGGAAACCATCAAAGAGCTTGGAATACACAAAGCTTGGAGCTTTCCACCTCTTCTCTTCTTGGCCGAATCATCCCAACCTTGGAGCTTCCATTTTGGTTTGATTTTCTTCATCACTAAAGCATTGTAAGTATGATTCCGCCATACTTCATCTTTTAATATATATTCATGATTGTATTTCATATGCTTAATCTTTCCTTGGGACATATTATAGAAACCAACAACAACTCCTGCTCAAACCCGTTGGCTACCGAAAATTTTGGGATATGACTACGTTATTGAATACAAGAAAGGGGCCGAGAACCAAGGTGCAGACGCTCTCTCTAGAATGGTCGAGCTCAATTTCATGGCAATATCCTTACCACAAGCCGACTGGTGGGCAATTTTGCAGCAAGAAGTTAAGACAGACTCTTTCTATCACCACTTGCCCATTCCAACGAAGACTACAGGGGACGAGTTTATACAACGAGATGGCGTTTGGTTCCGAAATAAAAAAGTCTACCTAAGCCCAGTGTCTACTTTAATTCCGGCAATATTGTCTGATGGCCATTCTTCACCTATAGCCGGACATTTTGGGTTCCACAAGACTTTTGCTCGAATTCGATCCAGTTTCGAATGGCCAAACATGCGCCAGTCAGTAAAGGAATTTTTACGGTATTGTGCCACCTGCCAACGTAACAAAACCGACTGTCAACGACCAGCCGGACTCCTGCAACCGCTAGAACTACCAGAGAAGATATGGACAGATGTGTCTATGGATTTCATTGAGGGATTGCCTTCCTCTTCAGGACATACAGTAATCATGGTGGTAGTAGATCGGTTAAGTAAATATGCCCATTTCGTGCCCCTCAAGCACCCTTACACAGCTTCGACTGTAGCAAAATCATTCGTCGCCAATATTGTGCGCCTCCATGGAGTCCCTACTTCCATTGTCAGTGACCGGGATAAGGTGTTCATTAGTTCCTTCTGGCAGACTCTGTTCCAATTACACGGCACGAAGCTTTGCATGAGTTCCAGCTACCACCCACAATCCGATGGGCAAACAGAAGTCGTCAATCGCACACTTGAGCAGTACCTACGATGTTTTATTAATGATCAACCTCGAAAATGGGTTGAATGGATACCTTGGGCAGAGTTCAGTTACAACACATCCGTGCACTCTTCTACAAAAATGTCGCCTTTTGAAGCAGTATACGGAATTCCACCTCCAAATGTTTTGACATACGTGCCAGGCATGGCTCGTGTCCAGGCAGTTGATGACTATCTTCGTGATCGCGACTCCATCTTGCGCACCCTCCGCTACAACCTACGACTGGCCCAGGAGCGTATGAAAAATCAAGCTAATCAACACCGGCGGGAGGTACATTTTAGCGTTGGGGATTATGTGTACTTGAAGTTACAACCGTACCGGCAGACTTCAGTGGCATTCCGCAAGTCCTTAAAACTGGCGCCTCGTTTTTTTTGGACCTTACGAAATCCTAGCCAAAATCGGGCCAGTGGCCTATAAGCTGGCCTTACCCTCAGGATCACAGATTCATGATGTGTTCCATGTAAGTCTTTTGCGGAAACATTTGGGTCCAGTGACCCAAGCCTCCTCCCAACTCCCCCCTGTCTGTGAAGATGCAACCATCCTACCACAGCCTGAGGCTATTCTTGAGCACCGTATCATTCGCAAGGGGACTTACCGTCCAAAAACTGAAGTTCTCATTAAATGGGTAGGGGCTCCAATGGAAGATGCTACTTGGGAAAATTTACGCCATTTTTCCAAGAGATACCCGGACTTCATCCTTGCGGACAAGGACAGTTTAAGGGGGGAAGAATGATATGAACATTGCATGGGTTTGGCGCACCTGAGCAGGTATAAATGTTGCTTGCATGGTTCTGGACGTGTTAAGCTTGGAAGAATTCAGAAGTGCATGCTGGACGTGTCAAGCTTAGAAGAAGTCAAGTGGATCAGTTGCATATTTGTAGCTTGTTTAGATTCTATTTGTTAGTAGTGTAGTTTGTTAGTAGTGGTGTTTGTTACCTATTATCTTGCACTTTAACTTTATCTTTTCTTTGTAAGTGTCAGTTTAGAGGCTTATAAATAGCCTGAAGTTAAACAATAAACGACAACAAATATTCAGCAAAACTTGCTTCTCCCTCGTCTTCCTCTTTTCTCTTCTTGCCTAACTCCTAAGCTAAATTATTCATATCATGATACCAACTTTGCTCAAGTTAACTCCACCTTAGAGAAAGTCCTTACAGAGCTCCAAGCCCTGCAAATGCTAACACACATATGCCCTCCACGCCGACCCTAACACCCATGCCCAAGCTGACTCCTCCCACCAACATCATTTCCCAGCTCATTCCCAAGCCAGCCCTTCCCAGGAACCACTGTATCACCACCACTCAAGTTGTCTTTTCCAAAGTTTAATGGCGAAGACCCTATTGGGTGGATTTACAAGGCTGCACAATATTTTGATTTTAAAAAATATCCCTGTCGACCAACAAGTGCAGCTCGTTTCCTTCCACCTCGAAGGCATTGCCTTACAATGGCATCGATGGTTAACCAAGTTTAAAGGCCCTTTGGATTGGCATGAATTCTCCAAGGCCGTGCTTCAACGTTTCGGCCCGACCGAATACGACGATCCTTCATAAGCTTTAACTCGTCTCAAGCAAGACTCCACAGTTACGGCTTACCAGGAAGCCTTTGAACAATTGTCACACTGTGTTGATGGCTTACCCGAACATTTTTTGGTTGGATGTTTTGTGGCAGGTCTCAAAGATGACATCCGCTTGGAAGTTAAGATCAAACAACCCCGCACTCTCACTGATGCTATTGGAGTGGCTCGACTCATTGAAGAGAAACATCAATTACAGAGAAAGCAAACTCATCGCTCCTCTCTACTGCCCACTGATCCAAAGATCGTTCATGTAGGACACAGGACCTGGGCGACGCCGTTCCTAGGCTCGCGGCCTAGTTGGGAAGGATTACATAACATGGAGTCGCCACCCGGTGTGAACCGGGACAAAGATTTAAGGCCGCACTCACCCCTTGCAAGGGAAGACCTCAAACCGTTGGGTTCGGAATGGTCCCTTACTTATGTCACTTGTAATGAAAGGATTCATGTAATAATTTAACTAAGCTTAAGTAACACTTATTTCCAAGAGTATCATGCTTCTAAATTCTCATATGCAAAATAAAACTTATGTGTACATTTTTACATATATCTCATATTTAAAATTGCATGCTTAACATATATCAAGATAGCAGCGAACATACAACTTTATTTACATATCACATTCAGAAAAACACAAGCACACATATTGACCATACAAGCACACATATGGGCACTTTTCCAAGCGGTACGTGGAATTGTAGCCCAAGTACAGACCGGACTAACCGTCCATTCGGAATCGGCTACGGATTTACGTCTGGGTTTCCATCTGATATACCGCAAGAATAATACTCAAATGTTATCATGACATAAGCATACGAATCGTAATACATTAACACATTTGCATAAGAAAGATCAACCAAGAGGCAATTATGCATGAATATGATAAGACAGACTCAGTTCAGTGTGTGCACGTTCGTGTAGCGTTCGTAAACGCGTTCGAACGGAAATGAAACAGAATGCTCACGTTCGTATGGCGTTTGTTAACGCGTTCGAACGGAAATGAAACAGAATGCTCACGTTCGTATGGCGTTTGTTAACGCGTTCGAACGGAAATGAGACCTGATGCATGATAAGGCAAAATGTATGCGTGTTCGAGTTGCGTTCGTAAACGCATTCGAACGGAAATGAAACAGAATGCTCACGTTCGTATGGCGTTTGTTAACGCGTTCGAACGGAAATGAAACAGAATGCTCACGTTCGTATGGCGTTACTAACGCGTTCGAACGGAAATGAGACCTGATGCATGATAAGGCAAAATGTATGCACGTTCGAGTTGCGTTCGTTAACGAGTTCGAACGGACACGGACCTGATGCATGAAATGGGATGCAATACATAAACACAAAAAAGGGGCGCGGCGAAGCACTGCCGTAAAGGTGGCCTTTTGGGGCTCTTGATCTCTCAAAGAGAGGACCTTTAGACCAACATACTAAGCCCATGCGCGTCACATCACAACACATGAAATAAATGATATCAGACATAGTGTGCCCGATTGAACGTATCTTGTATCCAACCGAACACACATCAATCGGCGCGGCAAAGCATCGTGGTAAAGGGCTTCTAGCCTCTCCCCATAGGGGATCTCACATCACACTTACTAAGCCCATGCGCTCGATTGAATTATACATACGAAAATAAAGAATAATGTCAAACTAAGTATGCCCGATTGAACGTATCTCGCATCCAACCGAACATACATCAACCGGCGCGGCGAAGTAGTGTCACAAAGGTGGCATTTTCGGCTCTTTGTCTCCCGAATGGGGAACCTTTGGACTAACTCACTAAGCCCATGCGTTTGGTTGAATCATGCATAACTAAACGACATATTGAATTCTAGTAAAGAAAACTAAATAAACAAAGGCAACACAACAAAAGAAAGATGGTGCCGTTTACCCAAGCGGTACGTGGAGTTGTGGCCCGAGTACAGATCATATTACCGTCCATTCGGAATCGGCTATGAAATTTATGTCCGGGTTTCCATCCGATATACCGCGAGAGTTGACACATCTCTCATCATCATCCAATACCCATAAATACATCATACCACAACGAATACCACAAATACAGAAAATATAATCAAAATAAATGACTAGAAATTAGAATGAGAATAAGTGTGAAAGATACCCTCAGGTCTAACCTTTTAAGCCGTCTCTCGGACTCGCGTTCCACAGAGATCGAAAGGGGGTAAAGCTCCGCAACTTTTCTGGTCCACTGGTTCAACGTCCTAGCTCACTGCTTCGCTGTTTTGCTTACGGTTCGAACTCCGTTCTGCTCCTATTCGGCCTCGGTCTTGCTGCTCACTGCACGGGCCACCTGTTTTAATGTTTTCAAAAGACTATTCCAAGTTTGTGTGGGTTCTTAGTGCAATTAATGTGATTACTTTTAAGATTATCTATGCAGTTTTTTATGTTACTGTTTTTTAAGGATTTGGGCTGTTGTTTTAAGGTAATCTAGGAGGTTGTTTAGGCGTGTTTTAGGGTGTGGTTTTTGTGGTAATTTTCGGTGGTGGAGGGCTGCTGTATAGGTGGCTGTTTCGGCTATGGAGGGTGGTGGCTTGTGGTGGTTTCTTTGTTTTCTTTCTTGTGTATGTGTGAAGTGTTTTCTCTTTTGTTTGTTTAGTCTTGGGTGTGTAGAGGGAGTCTAGAGAGATTTCGAGAGAGTTTGGGTGTGAATTCTATGTGTCAAGCTTGGGCGTGATTTGTGTTGTGTCAAGGAGAGGAATGGTCTTGGTTAGGGGTTGTTTATATAGGAGATGGCTAGGGTTTCACCTTTTCTCACAAGGAAGAGATTTTGTGCATTTAATTAGGATATGATTTAGTTTTAAACAAGGAATTCAAAGGATTGAGGGGGGGACAAAATATTTTACTTTAAGAAGTTGTAATATTTAATTTGTGTTGGTTTAGGAATACAAATATTTTATATTGGTAAATATCTTATTAGATTAGGAAGTCAAATATATGATTGGCTTTAATTGGTTAAGATTGATTTTAATTAGGCATATCTTCTTTTTAGTTTAGTATGTGATTTGTTTAATTTAGGTAAATATTTTATTTAATTGGTAAATGGTTTAAATATTTTATTTAATGTTTAATATTTAAATTAATATTTATTTATTTAATTTGGGATGTGTTTTATGGGCTTTGGGGAGCTAAATGGGCTGAGTGTGAGGCTAGCAGCAAAACCAGAATTACCGACACCGTTCGAACGCTCCCTCGAACGCGACACGAACGCCCGCAATCTTTTTCCGTTCGAACGAAGTAACGAACGCAGCACCAACGAAGACAGTTGTAGGCACTGCATTTTTACACATAAACCCGATGAGGAGTCTTATTTGGAGACAACTACCTTTTAAGTCACGGAGGTCACGAGAAACGGACGTCGGAAGGGGAAATTCAGAATAAACAAGGTTCACTGTTTTCGTTCGTGCTGCGTTCGTGTTTACGTTCGAACGTCAAACGGATTGCGGGCGTTCGTGCCGCGTTCGAGGAAGCGTTCGAACGGTGTCGGTAAATCTGGTTTTGCTGCTAGCCTCTCATCCAGCCCAATTAGCCCCCCAAAGCCCATAAAACACATCCCAATTTAAATAAATAATATTAATTAAAACATTAACTAAATAAAATAATAATAATTAATTAAATGATTAAATAAAATATATACCAAACATAAAATAAACAATTACCAACTTAAACTAAAATCATGCCTAAATTAAACAAATCACACACTAAATCAAAATATAATCATACCAAGTTAAAATCAATCAACCAATTATATTCCCAATCTAATAAGATTATTCCCAAATCTAAAATATTGTATTCCTAATCCAAGCCAATCAAATATTCAACCTTCCCTATCTAGCCAAGATTTGTCCCCCCTCAATCTTTGACTTCCCTTAACCAAACCAAATCAAATCCTTTGACTTCCCTTAACCAAACCAAATCAAATCCCTTTCCTTGTCAAACCCAACCCTTTGCCTATAAAAAGAACCATTCACCAACCTTCTCAACCCTAGCTAGCTAGTCTCTAACTCATACACAACACACATAAAAACTACAGGAAGAAGACACCCAAAAACAGTAAGCAAAAGATAAAGAGGAAATAGGAGCAGAACGGAGTTGGAGCCGCAAGCAAATCAGTAAAGACAACGAACGAGAACAGTGAACCAGTGAACCAGGAGAGTTGCGGAGCACCCCCCCTTCCGACGATCGTGTACCGTACATCCGAGAGATGATTTAAAAGGTTAGACCTGAGGGTACCTTTTCATTAGTTTATATTCGTTTTATTATTATTATTATTGCATTCTATTCGCATGAGAGTCGTTTATGGAAGCATGTTGTGGCTTGAATGAAATGGAAGAGTGTCGTCTCTTGTGGTATATAGGATGGAAACCCAGACGTAAATTCCGTAGCCGAATCCGAATGGACGGTAGTGCGGTCTGTACATGGGACACAACTCCACGTACCACTAGAGTAAACGGCACATTCTCTTGTTTTGTGTTGCTTTTATGTATTTATTTTTGTCATTTAAAATTCTGCATGTTGTTTATTTATGCATGACTCAATCGAGCGCATGGGCTTAGTAAGTGGAATGAAAGATCCCCTATGGGGAGGGGTTAAAGCCCTTTACCACGATGCTTGCCGCGCCGGTTGATGTGTGTTCGGTTGGATGCGCAAGACACGTTCAATCGGACATACTTAGGATAGTATGATTGTCTTTGTGTTTGTATGCATGATGTGATGTGACGCGCATGGGCTTAGTATGTTGGTCTAAAGGTCCTCTCTTTGAGAGATCAAGAGCCCCCATAAGGCCACCTTTACGGCAGTACTTCGCGCGCCCCCCTTATTTTGATGTTTTTATGCATTTTTGCCCATTTCATGCATCAGGTCTGTTCCCGTTCGAACGCGTTTACGAACGCAACTCGAACGGCATGCATTTTTGCCTTATCATGCATCAGGTCTCATTTCCGTTCGAACGCGTTATCAAACGCCATACGAACGCGAGCATTCTGTTTCATTTCCGTTCGAACGCGTTTACGAACGCTACTCGAACGTGAGCATTCTGTTTCATTTCCGTTCGAACGCGTTTACGAACGCTACTCGAACGCGATCATTCTGTCTCATTTCCGTTCGAACGCGTTTACGAACGCTACACGAACGCGCACACACTGAACCGAGTCTGTCTTATCATGTTCATGCATAATTGCCTCTTGGTTGATCTTTCTTGTGTTATATAGCCAACTGTATTATTTGTATTCAAGCATGATTAGGTTGCTAGCATGTTATTTGGTTAATAGGTTCATGAGACTTGTATTCAAGCATGATTATGTTGTTCTTAGTTTTCCATAACATAGGATTGAAATATGTTCATGAGATTGCCATGTGACGTTGCATGTTGTGATGAACTTGTTGATGTATGCATATGAATTTAGAAGTATGATACTCTTGGAAATAAGTGTTATTTAAGCTTAGTTAAATTATTACATGAATCCTTCCATTACAAGTGACATAAGTAAGGGACCATTCGAACCGAACCCAACGTTTGAGGTCTTCCCTTGCGAGGGATGAGTGCGGCCTTAAATCTTTGTCCCGGTTCAACCGGGTGGTGGCGACTCCATGTTATGTAATTCTTCCCAAACTAGGCTGCGAGCCTAGGAACGGCGTCGCCCAGGTCCTGTGTTCCCACAGTCTGGCGACTCCACTGGGGATAGAAAGTTGGCCCCGAAATATTGTCTTGTAATGTTTGGATTTTTATGTTTTAAATTGACCGTGTCTATAGTGGATAAAGTGAGGGTTTAATCAAAGGCATTTTTAGGCTAGGTAATGGTTTGGTGTCTTCCTTCATTCACTACCTTTCTAGAAGGAAAAGCTGTGAAGGCACCTAGATACCATCTACTCGTAGCCTTTGTGATGGACTAATTTGGAGGACTCGTTGTTTATTCCTGACAACAAGCGATTAGAGCCTAAGAGGCTTGGGTATTTAAGTGAGCCTCGCTCCACCTTCCCTCTGGGGGATCTACAACGGGAAATCCATTTGACAGTCCGTCACACACCATAGCTCATTGGCACGTACCTTAGTGTATAAAAAAGGGTGTGCCCACTTGGTTGCTCGAACCCTTGAGTGGGGAGACCTAGTTGTGGGCCATCATTCGCCAGTGAGAGCCTTTGTCTATACTCTTACTACCCACCTATAGACCGGGTTGGCTAAAGTAACAATTATTTCCTTGAGTATGTGTGTTTGTGGACCATCCTCATTTGGATGCAGTTGGACTATTGTCAGAAATGCGGGCTTGCTGGGCCATTTAAACTGGGGCAGTTTGTACCTTAACTAGGACTATTAGGCCCAAAGCTTCTGAAATGTTGATGGGCCACTTTGTAAAAAAAAAAAAAAAAAAAAATTATTATGTCATGTTTGCATCATTTTTTATGCTTGTGTTTGGGAACATCGTTGTTTGGATCCATTTGGATCATTTATCATGGGATATGGGCTTGTTGGGCCATTTAAACTGGGACAAGAACGTATCTTATGACGATTGGGCCAAAAGGCTTCTAAATAACAGTGGGCCATTTTATGATTGTGTTCGGATATTATCATTTGGATTTAGTTGAACTCCGTCATGAGATGTGAACTCGTTGGGCCATTTAAACTGGGACGAGTCCACTCCTATGGCAGTTAGCCCAAAAACTTCTAAAATGATGATGGGCCGATTTGTGTGCAAATTTTAAAGAGTTGATATATTTCTTGTATCACATGCATCACATGCACCTCATGCATACATGCACCATGTTAACTCCCTTTTGATTTAAAAGCCATCATAGATGCATGTTGGTTAGGGAAGATGACAGACTTGTCAAAAGACCAAGCAGCCACCAAGAATACTGGCAGAAGACCTAGCTCAATGGGATAGGAAACCCAATCATGCATGCATGCATACACGTAACACATTTTGCATCCCTTTTGTGTTTGTTCTGTTTTGTAATAACAGGCTTCAAAAGAAAAAAAAGAAAGCGTCAAAAAACAAACCAATCAGGAACATCAACAGTATCTGTATCAGTCTGGGGGCGAGGCCCATATCAATATCAGTTTAGGGCCGATGCCCACATCAGCAGAATTTTGGAATGAATCCAAGGAATGAATCCCAGGGTCGAGGCCCACATCAACAGAATTTTGGAATGAATCCCAGGGTCGAGGCCCGCATCAGCAAAATTTTGGAATGAATCCAAGGGTCGAGGCCCACATCAGCATCAATCTGGGGGCGAGGCCCATGTCAGTAGCAGTTGGGGCCGAGGCCCACATCAAACACAGTTTGGGAATGATTCCCAGGGTCGAGGCCCACATTACATCAGTATCAGCATTGCCGGGTATGGCATTCTGGGGGCGAGGCCCATATTACATCAGATCAGTTCTGCCGAGAATGGAACTCCGAGAATGGAGATATAGTCCAGGAATGGGCAGTTCAAGAATGAACAAGTCGGAAATGACACTCCGAGAATGGAGATATGGTCCGGGAATGGACAGTTCGAGAATGAACAAGCCGGGAATGGCAATCCAAGAATGAACAAGCCGGGAATGGCACTCCAAGAATGGAAGCACGGTTCGGAAACGGACCACTCTCATATCAGTAACGGTTCGGAAATGGACCACTCTCTTATCAGCACGGTTCAGAAATGGACCACTCTCATATCAGGCATGGTTCGAAATGGACTATCTCTCATCAGCAACGGTTCGGAAATGGACCATCATCTCACTTGCCGAAAATGGCACTCCGAAAATGGAGCACGGTTCGAAATGGACCATCATCTCACTTACCGAAAATGGCACTCCGAAAATGGAGCACGGTTCGAAATGGACCATCATCTCACTTGCCGAAAATGGCACTCCGAAAATGGAGCACGGTTCGAAATGGACCATCATCTCATCACTCGCCGAAAATGGCACTCCGAAAATGGAGCACGGTTCGAAATGGACCATCATCGCAACAGTTCGGGAATAAAGCCCACATTCAGTACAGTCAGGGAACAAAGCCCAGAGGAAGAAAGCCTCATATCAGTATAAGTCAGGGAACAAGCCCAGAGGAGAAAAGCCTCATATCAGTATAAGTTTGAGAATAAAGCTCAAGGGGAAGAAAGCCTCATGTCAGCACAGTTCGGGAAGAAATCCCACACTCAACACAGTTCAGAGGAAGAAAGCCTCATATCAGTATAAGTTTGAGAATAAAGCTCAAGGGGAAGAAAGCCCCATGTCAGCACAGTTCGGGAACAAAACCCAACACTCAACAATTCAGGGACAAGACCCTCAGCTCAAAATGGGAACAAGACCCACGGGAACAAGACCCGACACTCAACAATTCAGGGAACAAGACCCTCAGCTCAAAATGGGAACAAGACCCACGGGAACAAAACCCAACACTCAACAATTCAGGGAACAAGACCCTCAGCTCAAAATGGGAACAAGACCCACGGGAACAAAACCCACCACTCAACAATTCAGGGAACAAGACCCTCAGCACGGTTCGGGAATGAACCAGGGGTCGCAGCAGCTCACTACCAAATCAACGCAACTCAACACATGGTAAGTCAAGTGGCAGCTGGCGAGCCAGGTAAGTAGAAATGCATTGCATAACTTTGATAGGATTGTCACTGTTGCACATTACACAAGTCCCATCAAAGTGGGGGCGACTGTAGGCACTGCATTTTTACACATAAACCCGATAAGGAGTCTTATTTGGAGACAACTACCTTTTAAGTCACGGAGGTCACGGGAAACGGACGTCGGAAGGGGAAATTCAGAATAAACAAGGTTCACTGTTGTTTTCGTTCGTGCGTGCGTGTCTTGTGTTCGTGCGCGCGTACGTGTCGAGAACGTCGAAACGGATTGCGGGCGTTCGTGCCGCGTTCGAGGAAGCGTTCGAACGGTGTCGGTAAATCTGGTTTTGCTGCTAGCCTCTCATCCAGCCCAATTAGCCCCCCAAAGCCCATAAAACACATCCCAATTTAAATAAATAAATATTAATTAAAACATTAACTAAATAAAATAATAATTAAATTAATAAATGATTAAATAAAATATATACCAAACATAAAATAAACAATTACCAACTTAAACTAAAATCATGCCTAAATTAAACAAATCACACACTAAATCAAATATAATCATACCAAGTTAAAATCAATCAACCAATTATATTCCCAATCTAATAAGATTATTCCCAAATCTAAAATATTGTATTCCTAATCCAAGCCAATCAAATATTCAACCTTCCCTATCTAGCCAAGATTTGTCCCCCCTCAATCTTTGACTTCCCTTAACCAAACCAAATCAAATCCTTTGACTTCCCTTAACCAAACCAAATCAAATCCCTTTCCTTGTCAAACCCAACCCTTTGCCTATAAAAAGAACCATTCACCAACCTTCTCAACCTAGCTAGCTAGTCTCTAACTCATACACACACACATAAAAACTACAGGAAGAAGACACCCAAAAACAGTAAGCAAAAGATAAAGAGGAAAAGGAGCAGAACGGAGTTGGAGCCGCAAGCAATCAGTAAAGACAACGAACGAGAACAGTGAACCAGTGAACCAGGAGAGTTGCGGAGCACCCCCCCTTCCGACGATCGTGTACCGTACATCCGAGAGATGATTTAAAAGGTTAGACCTGAGGGTACCTTTTCATTAGTTTATATTCGTTTTATTATTATTATTATTGCATTTATTCTATTCGCATGAGAGTCGTTTATGGAAGCATGTTGTGGCTTGAATGAAATGGAAGAGTGTCGTCTCTTGTGGTATATAGGATGGAAACCCAGACGTAAATTCCGTAGCCGAATCCGAATGGACGGTAGTGCGGTCTGTACATGGGACACAACTCCACGTACCACTAGAGTAAACGGCACATTCTCTTGTTTTGTGTTGCTTTTATGTATTTATTTTTGTCATTTAAAATTCTGCATGTTGTTTATTTATGCATGACTCAATCGAGCGCATGGGCTTAGTAAGTGGAATGAAAGATCCCCTATGGGGAGGGGTTAAAGCCCTTTACCACGATGCTTTGCCGCGCCGGTTGATGTGTGTTCGGTTGGATGCAAGACACGTTCAATCGGACATACTTAGGATAGTATGATTGTCTTTGTGTTTGTATGCATGATGTGATGTGACGCGCATGGGCTTAGTATGTTGGTCTAAAGGTCCTCTCTTTGAGAGATCAAAGCCCCCATAAGGCCACCTTTACGGCAGTACTTCGCCGTGCCCCCCTTTATTTTGATGTTTATGCATTTTGCCCATTTCATGCATCAGGTCTGTTCCCGTTCGAACGCGTTTACGAACGCAACTCGAACGTGCATGCATTTTTGCCTTATCATGCATCAGGTCTCATTTCCGTTCGAACGCGTTATCAAACGCCATACGAACGCGAGCATTCTGTTTCATTTCCGTTCGAACGCGTTTACGAACGCTACTCGAACGTGAGCATTCTGTTTCATTTCCGTTCGAACGCGTTTACGAACGCTACTCGAACGCGATCATTCTGTCTCATTTCCGTTCGAACGCGTTTACGAACGCTACACGAACGCGCACACACTGAACCGAGTCTGTCTTATCATGTTCATGCATAATTGCCTCTTGGTTGATCTTTCTTGTGTTATATAGCCAACTGTATTATTTGTATTCAAGCATGATTAGGTTGCTAGCATGTTATTTGGTTAATAGGTTCATGAGACTTGTATTCAAGCATGATTATGTTGTTCTTAGGTTTTCCATAACATAGGATTGAAATATGTTCATGAGATTGCCATGTGACGTTGCATGTTGTTGATGAACTTGTTGATGTATGCATATGAATTTAGAAGTATGATACTCTTGGAAATAAGTGTTATTTAAGCTTAGTTAAATTATTACATGAATCCTTCCATTACAAGTGACATAAGTAAGGGACCATTCCGAACCCAACGGTTTGAGGTCTTCCCTTGCGAGGGTGTGAGTGCGGCCTTAAATCTTTGTCCCGGTTCACCACCGGGTGGCGACTCCATGTAATGTAATTCTTCCCAACTAGGCTGCGAGCCTAGGAACGGCGTCGCCCAGGGCCTGTGTTCCCACAACAGTGAGCTTGTTTATTCTGAATTTCCCCTTCCGATATCTGTTTCCCGCGGCTTTCGTGACTCAAAAGGTAGTGCCTCCAAATGAGGCTCATCATCGGGTTTCACATGCGAAAATGCAATGCCTACAGTTCCCAGCCCAAAGGCAGGTGTGCTAGGCCCCCCACCACCCTACAAGATCGGACAAGGGAATAATTCCATGCCTATTGGGTTGATTTACAAGGCTGCACAATATTTTGATTTTAAAAATATCCCTGTCGACCAACAAGTGCAGCTCGCTTCCTTCCACCTCGAAGGCATTGCCTTACAATGGCATCGATGGTTAACCAAGTTTAAAGGCCCTTTGGATTGGCATGAATTCTCCAAGGTCGTGCTTCAACGTTTCGGCCCGACCGAATACGACGATCCTTCAGAAGCTTTAACTCGTCTCAAGCAAGACTCCACAGTTACGGCTTACCAGGAAGCCTTTTGAACAATTGTCACACTGTGTTGATGGCTTACCCGAACATTTTTTGGTTGGATGTTTTGTGGCAGGTCTCAAAGATGACATCCGCTTGGAAGTTAAGATCAAACAACCCCGCACTCTCACTGATGCTATTGGAGTGGCTCGACTCATTGAAGAGAAACATCAATTACAGAGAAAGCAAACTCATCGCTCCTCTCTACTGCCCACTGATCCAAAGATCGTTCCCAGCCCAAAGGCAGGTGTGCTAGGCCCCCCACCACCCTACAAGATCGGATAAGGGAATAATTCCATGCCTACCTCCTTCCGACGAATCACCAGTCAGGAAGCTCGGGAACGTCGAGAAAAAGGCCTCTGCTACTACTGCGATGAAAAATATACACCAGGGCACCGTTGTTCACGCCCACAACTATTCATGATCGAAGACTTCTCAAACACGACCTCCACGGAGGATGATTCTGAACAAACCCCACCAGCTTCTACGGATACAGTTCCGGAGATTTCGTTGCATGCAATCTCGGGGATTGATCATCCACAGACCATTCGAGTCCTTGGCCGATTTAAAAACAAGGATGTAACTGTATTGATCGATGGAGGCAGCACCCATAATTTCCTTGACCAAGCGGTAGCTACCCATCTTAAGCTACCCATAGTCCAAGACATTAGATTTAAGGTGATGGTCGCCAACAGAGAGCAGATCGAATGCATCGGACGTTGCCTTGCCCTCACTCTAGCAATTCAAGGACAAAATGTTACAGCTGATTATTATATACTCCCCGTTGCAGCATGTCAAGTTGTTTTGGGAGTTCAATGGTTGGCGACATTAGGACCCTATTGCAACGGACTATAAGAAACTTACTATGTCCTTCACCACCCAAGGGAAACCAGTCACCTTCCAAGGCCTAGTTCATTCGGAGATAAGAGAACTATCCGGGAAAGAGTTCCAACATTTGCAGGGAGCCGGATTCTTTTTCCAAATTGTTCCATCTCTAGAAATTGAACCAGTGTCGACCCAACCCGCCAGTCTCTCACGCCTCCTCTCCGAGTTCGAACATGTATTCAACGTTCCTACCAACTTACCACCACATCGTACCCATGACCACCGAATACCCTTACAACCGCATAGTGCCCTAGTTAGCACTAGACCCTATAGATACCCTTACTACCAAAAAGCAGAAATAGAAAACATGGTCAAGGAACTCATGGATTCAGGTCTAATCCGCCCTAGTAACAGCCCTTTCTCTTCACCAGTTCTTCTGGTTAAAAAAACAGATGGTACTTGGCGTTTTTGTGTAGATTATCGAGCTTTGAATCACATCACTATCAAGGACAAATACCCCATTCCAGTTATCGATGAACTCCTTGATGAATTGCATGGGGCCAAGTTCTACACCAAACTAGATTTACGGTCAGGGTATCATCAAATCCGTGTCAAAGAGGATGACATTCCTAAAACTGTTTTCCGCACACACACCGGCCATTATGAGTTCATTGTAATGCCATTTGGGCTTACAAACGCCCCCGCCACCTTCCAGAGTTTAATGAATGATTTATTTCGGCCCCATCTTAGGAAATTCATCTTAGTTTTCTTCGACGACATACTAATTTATTCCAAAAATTGGGAGGAACACATTTTCCATCTTCGCATAGCTTTGCGAATTCTGACTGATAATCATTTATTTGCTAAAAAATCAAAATGTCAATTTGGTGTCTTGCAGGTAAACTACTTAGGGCATGTTATCTCTGAAAATGGGGTATCAGTTGACCCTACAAAAATCCAATCAGTCCAAGACTGGCCGACTCCCACTACGGCTAAAGGCATCCGCGGCTTCCTCGGACTAGCAGGCTATTATCGAAAATTCATCCGGGGATTCGGTGCTATTGCAGCCCCACTTACAAGACTCCTAACCCGAGATAAATTCCACTGGGATTCAGACGCAGCATCGGCTTTCCTCCAATTAAAGCAGGCATTGATCTCCCCTCATGTATTACGCCTACCCGACTTCACCCAAAGATTTGTTATTGAATGTGATGCTTGTGGGAGGGGCATTGGAGCAATTCTTTCGCAGCAAGGACAACCAATAGCCTTCTTCAGTGAGGCATTAAAGGGGTCTGCTCTAGCACTCTCTACTTATGAGAAAGAAATGCTAGCAATCGTCAAGGCTATCCGGAAATGGCGGCCTTATCTTTTAGGGAATACATTCACAGTACGGACAGACCACAAAAGTCTCAAATATTTACTAGAGCAGCGTATCACAACTCCTGCTCAAACCCGTTGGCTACCGAAAATTTTGGGATATGACTACGTTATTGAATACAAGAAAGGGGCCGAGAACCAAGGTGCAGACGCTCTCTCTAGAATGGTCGAGCTCAATTCATGGCAATATCCTTACCACAAGCCGACTGGTGGGCAATTTTGCAGCAAGAAGTTAAGACAGACTCTTTCTATCACCACTTGCCCATTCCAACGAAGACTACAGGGGACGAGTTTATACAACGAGATGGCGTTTGGTTCCGAAATAAAAAAGTCTACCTAAGCCCAGTGTCTACTTTAATTCCGGCAATATTGTCTGATGGCCATTCTTCACCTATAGCCGGACATTTTGGGTTCCACAAGACTTTTGCTCGAATTCGATCCAGTTTCGAATGGCCAAACATGCGCCAATCAGTAAAGGAATTTTTACGGTATTGTGCCACCTGCCAACGTAACAAAACCGACTGTCAACGACCAGCCGGACTCCTGCAACCGCGCTAGAACTACCAGAGAAGATATGGACAGATGTGTCTATGGATTTCATTGAGGGATTGCCTTCCTCTTCAGGACATACAGTAATCATGGTGGTAGTAGATCGGTTAAGTAAATATGCCCATTTCGTGCCCCTCAAGCACCCTTACACAGCTTCAACTGTAGCAAAATCATTCGTCGCCATATATTGTGCGCCTCCATGGAGTCCCTACTTCCATTGTCAGTGACCGGGATAAGGTGTTCATTAGTTCCTTCTGGCAGACTCTGTTCCAATTACACGGCACGAAGCTTTGCATGAGTTCCAGCTACCACCCACAATCCGATGGGCAAACAGAAGTCGTCAATCGCACACTTGTGCAGTACCTGCGATGTTTTATTAATGATCAACCTCGAAAATGGGTTGAATGGATACCTTGGGCAGAGTTCAGTTACAACACATCCGTGCACTCTTCTACAAAAATGTCGCCTTTTGAAGCAGTAGTATACGGAATTCACCTCCAAATGTTTTGACATACATGACAGGCATGGCTCGTGTCCAGGCAGTTGATGACTATCTTCGTGATCGCGACTCCATCTTGCGCACCCTCCGCTACAACCTACGACTGGCCCAGGATCGTATGAAAAATCAAGCTAATCAACACCGGCGGGAGGTACATTTTAGCGTTGGGGATTATGTGTACTTGAAGTTACAACCGTACCGGCAGACTTCAGTGGCATTCCGCAAGTCCTTAAAACTGGCGCCTCGTTTTTTTGGACCTTACGAAATCCTAGCCAAAATCGGGCCAGTGGCCTATAAGCTGGCCTTACCCTCAGGATCACAGATTCATGATGTGTTCCATGTAAGTCTTTTGCGGAAACATTTGGGTCCAGTGACCCAAGCCTCCTCCCAACTCCCCCCTGTCTGTGAAGATGCAACCATCCTACCACAGCCTGAGGCTATTCTTGAGCACCGTATCATTCGCAAGGGGACTTACCGTCCAAAAACTGAAGTTCTCATTAAATGGGTAGGGCTCCAATGGAAGATGCTACTTGGGAACATTTACGCCATTTTTCCAAGAGATACCCGGACTTCATCCTTGCGGACAAGGACAGTTTAAGGGGGGAAGAATGATATGAACATTGCATGGGTTTGGCGCACCTGAGCAGGTATAAATGTGCTTGCATGGTTCTGGACGTGTTAAGCTTGGAAGAAGTCAGAAGTGCATGCGTGACGTGTCAAGCTTAGAAGAAGTCAAGTGGATCAGTTGCATATTTGTAGCTTGTTTAGATTCTATTTGTTAGTAGTGTAGTTGTTAGTAGTGGTGTTTGTTACCTATTATCTTGCACTTTAACTTTATCTTTTCTTTGTAAGTGTCAGTTTAGAGGCTTATAAATAGCCTGAAGTTAAACAATAAACGACAACAAATATTCAGCAAAACTTGCTTCTCCCTCGTCTTCCTCTTTTCTCTTCTTGCCTAACTCCTAAGCTAAATTATTCATATCATTTGTACTTTAACAATCCACAAGTAGAATTATACAAGACAACCAAAACTCATGCAACCACAAAGTGTTATAGATTCATACCAGATGTTTGTCAATAATTTCAAGCGCCTTTTCGTAATTTCTGGCCAACTTCACTCTCTTTCCCACAATTGGTTTGGTTGGTGAGCCCTTACTCTAGTCTTCATGTATAAATAAAATACACCTGCATTATACACAACGAGCTAATTAAAAAACAAAATGCCACTTATAAACATACAGATACATTCATCAATATACAACTCAAAAGATAATTGAAGTGCATAAGCAGCCCTAGATTCACTAAGATCACTCTAAAGTACTCTATTTACTTAGAAATCATACACTGAATTAACCAACAGATATATTTTACGAAAAGAAATTCCAATTAAAGAGGAGTAAACATAAGTAATAATAAGATATCAAAAAAGTACCATCATGGTCACGAATAGTAGCATAACGACTGTTAGCGAGAGGACAAATTCCAGTCACGTTCTATGGATTCCTACAGAATTTGCCAGTTTCGATTCTACAAACAAATCAATCAAAATTACCATAAAAATTAACCTACACAAATACATGAATCAAAATGAAAATTTTGAAAAGCAACAAGCTAAACACGTTGGGATTAAAAGACAGAGACGCTTACTTGGCCATGAAACTGCAGTGTTTGTGCCTGATAACTTGCCATATAACCTCATCATGCTGCATCTTTAATTCTTCTGTATTTGGTGTTTATAAGTGATTGTGGGTTTTTTTTTTTGAAATCGTTGAAAACACACCCCCAAACCACTCTTTCCGGACTTAAGCGGAGCAGGTAAAACCTCCGACAGTATCAGGTTCTTACAAGAAACACCTCTCTCTATTCGAACCCATGACCTCAAGGTGAAATCATGAGCCATACACCACCAAGTGACGCTCTTTGGGGACTAAACCCCAGATATCTCAGGCTCTTATAAGAAACGCATTCACTGAATTCGAATTCATGAATTCAATGTGAAATACTGAGTCCTATACCACCAAACTACTACCATTGGGCACAGATTTTTGGGTTTTAAGATTGAAGATTTGCAAAAATTTTGTACAAGGTATAAACTAGAGATTGAAGTGTTGATAGATCAACGAGAAGGAGTTTTTATCAATTGAAGTCGGTTTTCAACGGTATTTTGCCGCTTTTGAGGGTCAAGTATCGAGCTTCCTTGGCTAGGGTTTACGCCTTAACGATTATGTTTTGGCATTTAAAAAGTGGTGATTAACGGAAACACCCCTGAGGTGTTCCATTCCTGCAGAATTTTAGATCTGTATGGGTTATTCACATATGCACCCTTGTCAGAATCCTGAGGGCAGATGAATTCGAGCCAGAATCAAATCATTTCTTTGCTTTTTAGATTTGGATTCGGCGTTGAATTTTATATTAAATTTTAAAAAAATATAATTAGTAGTTATTGAGTAATAATTTAAATTTCAACCGTGTATCATTATTAAAATACACGTTATGGATAAAAGATTATGGAAAGCTAATACAATTCAATTCTTGTGACTATTTGCATTCAGAAATTTCTTTGAACACACATATTTTAATAAAATTCACAATTATTAAAATAACCATGATATAAATTGAAATTCCCTACCAGCAATAACGACAAAGCAATCTCTATACCCAAGAGGAGGGGTGAATTGGGTTATCGCTACAAATGCGGAATTATAAAATCTTCGATCGATTTTTAGCTCTTATTACCAAGTGGGGACTTAGGCAATTTTCTCTATTCCAATTATAGCATATATGCAAGTTTCTATTCAATATGTATAGCATAAATAAACTTGCTATAAACAAAAGTATAGGGAAAGAGAAATATGACACCGAGATTTATAGTGGTTCGGCCAAACGTGCCTACGTCCACTCCCCCAAGCCTCGCTTGAAGATTCCACTAGAATCGAGTTTTATGTGGTTCACTCGTAACCAAGAGTTTTCCGCAAAGGCACACTCTGAACCTTTTACAACTTTGAGTTTTGTTCGTAGGTGCACACAACCTTTACAACTTACCAACCAAATGGGATTTCACAAACGCAAGTGTTTTGATAAAGAAAAATTAAAACACACTTGGGCACTCACAAATAATAAGAAGATTGTGTGAGTTGCAAACCCAAGTGATCTAAGCTCACTAAATGTAATGAAGATGTGTGTGAGCTTGTATGAGTGTTTAAGTGTATGAAGGTTTAAGACACTCTTGTATTTGCCTTAGAGAATGTATGAAGGTTGTGTATTAAGTCTCTTTTTGGTTTCTTGCTTGGGGCAAATGAGTTGGGGTCCTATTTATAATAAAATGCAACGTATTCCCCAACTTACAGCGAAACCAGCGAGCAAACCGGCGAGGAGACCGGCATGCCGGTCTAGGTTTGCAACGGCTCATAACGGCTATATAACGTTCAAAAAACTATTCGTTAGACCGGCGAGCAAACCGGTATGGAAACCGGCGAGGAGCTCCCTGGTTCCAGAGAGCATGATTTTCTCAGCCAAAACCGGCATGAAGACCGGCGAGCAAATCGGCATGGAGCTCCTGGTTTCAGTAAGTGCATATTATGATGACCAGTCAAGACTGACGACACTTGGTATTTTGGCCATAACTTTCTCTAGAAAATTCCAAATCAAGATCCGTAAATTTCTTCATAAACTAGACACATAGATATAGCTTCTGTAAATAATTCAGCTCCAAAAACATTAAGATGAATTTTATGGAATTTTTCTAATGTGACATGTATGCAGAAAACGCACATATGAACATGTTGTAGTAAAATGGCTCTAGCAAAAGTTCTATGCATCGGAATTGTGTTCCGTTTGAATCGTAGCAAACAGGATACACATATCTATCTAACGGTATATCATTTGAAGTTTAATTCAACCGTTTGCTAGTTTTTAGAAGATCATTTACCGATGTACTTGTGCATGAAGTTTATTTTGGTGCAAATAAAATGCAAATGATTCTTTTAGCATTCTAAGCCATTTTAAATGCAAGTGATGCAAAATGTATGATTCCTAAGAGCTTTAGATCACTTGAGTAAACTCACTTACAATTAGAGCACTAAGCTAAGACTTCACATGATTTCTTCAATTATGCGCAAGTCTTCACATTCTCGCTCTTCACCACATATGCTTCGACACTTTTTGTATTACTTCGTGTTTGCACGTCGAAGTCTTCTTTTCTCGCGTTGCATCATCAAAACCAATTACAATCGATTATGCGACCAAGTCACCAACATAAATTACTATTAAGGACAATTCATTACAAGTAAATTTCAATATTACTCTAAACACACTCATGTAATAAATTTTCTCTTACCTTAAATTCCTAAATCTTTTCTAATGTTTACGGAGAACGCAATACGTCTAATATTTTAAAATAAATTAACTGCCTTATAGTGCCTAATTGTATCATTTTCATCTTTCACAACCTAATTCAGAATTTTTCGATATGTAAGAAAAGCACTGAAATTTCTAAATCCATATAGTGAAGAGGATCATTACTGGACTCTGGTTTAATTTATTGAAACAGCGAATACAATTATGATACTTTGCGCTTTGCTTAATGACGGCAGTGATAATTAGAAACTATAGCCCTATCATTTTCTTCTGATTATATTCACTTCCACAATTCTTGCTATAATATCTGCTATGTTCTTGAAAGCAAATCATCAGTGATATTTTACTCCACAAAAGAAAAATATTTTAATTTCCTTTCCAAGAATGTCATGTTCAAAAGGGTCCCCAATCTTGTAACCTTGCACAATCTTTCATCACCATCAGCTTCATTGTGCCTGCTGCCAATGGCGCCACTGCCCATCAATACATATATCATCCATTAATGTATCCCCCTTGTGGTTGTGGGATCCATGGATGATGCTGAGTCCTCTTTTTTTTTTTTTTTAATGCAAAATGCTCTCCTCTCTCTATCAAAATTAATTACTAGTACCAATTTGCTTTCATGGTTTCGTTGGCATATCAATATAAATCTTCTTCAAGCTAGCTAGCAAGCTATTACTTTATTAGAATAGAAATATTAAAGAAAAAAGATAACAATATTCATCATATCTCTTTCATTGATTATTATTAGTTTTTTGGCTTCTGTAGCTAAGTTATGTCTCTCCAAAACTTGGGACAGCCAGCCAAGGGAATCTCATCATCTTCCTATTCCTTGATGAATGCTACATGAGTGGATATGATTTTATTTTGTTTTCAAAAATCATAGCCTTTTATGGATTTTGATATGGTTTCATTTATCATCGGCTGTAGCTCCATATGCAATTTTATGACTCGTAATCTTCCATTTTCAATGAGTTCTGATACTGAGAAAATGGTTAATTGATTATACCAAAATTTAATTGTAGCCCTGAGTTGTCCTGATTTTCGGAGTTTTAAAATGAGATCTATTGAATTTCTTTAGATTTGGAATCCTAATCTTAACGAACCGATTATGTCGACTTTCTCAGTACCACCTCTACCAAAACGGTCCCTCAATGTCTTCCAAATATTTGTTTGATCCGGAACAATACTGCTTGCTATCAATTAATAGAATCTGGTCAAAATGAAAACCCATCATCAACAGAAAGCCAGCCATGGCCCCATAGTTTAAAGGTAACAAAAATATCAGCACATTTAGATAGAAACTCCAGACAGAATGGCAAACACAATGTATGCAAGTGATAAAATATCATCCTTAATTCTCTCCAATATCGTATTCAATATTTTTTCCTAATTATTTAACTGGAAAACAAATTAAAGAATATTAATAGAATGGGATGGATTTTTTTAAAACAAAAAACGTATAACTTATTGATGATAGAAGGCTTATTGAAAGTTTAATTTTGCAGAGAGCAGAAGAATCCAGAAGATGATAACTGATGAAGCAGGTGACAGATTAGTTACTTCCAATCCCAAAAATAATAAAACAACTTTATAAATATATATTCAGAATTTACTTGTCGCCCATAATTCCAACGTCATCAAGTCCTAAAAAATTTGAAGCGATCAGATTTCTACTTGATTATCCTGCAAATCAAAATATGAAACAATTAATCAAATAGTCAATGCATAAAATTGAAACAGAAAAAGAGTTTTAATCAATAAACAAACAAAACAGCAACATATAAGAGATAAACACAAAAGAAACAGAGAAGATGATATATAATGCCTGTACAGAGCAAGACGACAAAAAAAAAACAGCACGATGACGGACAAGACATGCATTACGAACGTGTTAAGCAACGATGGAACTTGTAAAGGATAAGGAAAAAAAACATGGCACACAAAATACAGAACAAAACACGGCACCTGCTGTTCGGTTAAGGATAAAATGACAATGGAAAAATGGACATGGGAAACTGGACGAAGCTGTTATGGAAGTTATGGTACGATGGAAATTGCACACGTAAAACACCCAATGAAAAGAGAGAGAGAGAGAAAAAAAGAGTCCCTTTACATCATCAATCAATCAAACTCACCATCACAAAAAATTTGGATCCAAAACGAAATTGGACTGAAAATTCATTCAAAAATGATAAACACGCCAACACTCTCACTCACAACAAACTCAACCCTCTCACTATAACTACAATGAATTAATGTAGTTCACTGTAGCTACAGTGAGGAGTTGAGATTTTTGTTAGTGAGAGTGTTTGTGAGTATATCATCACTCAAATTCATTAATGGCTACGCAGCATCAAAAAGAAAGCAATCCTTCTTAATGATTTACAGTCCCATTACATCAATCGTATCTTATATATATATATATATATATTAACTTTTTTTTTATTTAACTTAACGTATTCTTTAATTTTATTATTTTTTTTTAAAAAGAGTCCTCGTGATTCCAGTCTGATCTGTTACTTATTGCCAGTAGTTGCCGTTATGAATAAGGTAGATATGGCTAGGGTTTCCATGAGCATAGTAACCATGATGGTGGTGGTGGTGGTGAGCAATATGCTTTGCAGCAGAGTAGAGTGGAAACGCAACCGGAGGTGCCGCTGGAATATGACGGTGGCAGCGAGTTGCGGAACTTGGAGAAGCTGTTGTTGTTGTTGATGATGATGATTTTGGCGATGAGGAAGCTGATGATGATGATGATGATGTTGTTGTTGATGCAGAGCTTTTTTTGGGCAGTGAAAGGAAAGCCCTGATCTTTAAATAAGATGGAGGTGATGATGCAACACAATCATATTCATCGATGAGATTTGCCAGATCCTCATCGGAGGTGATGGTAATCAAGGCGTCTAGATCCTCTGTGGGCAACTGACACCGTAGATTCACGGTTGCCCCATACATCTCTCCAAGCTTTACCGACAGCTCTGTAACACCATAATATTACTCAATACTTCGTACGTACGTACATATATATGTCATAAAGAATATAAATGTTTCTTTAAAATAAAAATAATATAATTTTAATGATCGTCAATAACTAACCGGTGAAGGAGATGGAGCGGTGAACGGAGAGAACACGGGTTTCGCCACCGTGGTAACGGAGTTTGGCGTCTGGGTAACGGGGGAGAATCTTGCCGCCGTAACTGCAGAGGAATTTAATGGTGGGGTTGTCGAGGGATGTTCCGAGTCCGACCATTTTTTTTTATTGGGGTGTATTAAGTATAAGGGGAAGAAGCTTTATTCTTTAGAAGTTGCGTCTTCAAGCTTAGGTTTGGTACCCTTTCTCTCTTATTTATATAGTTTTTTTTTTAACTCTATTCTAGTTTTAATTTTCCACGGTTATAAATATATATTCAAATGACATACTTTAAGTATAATAAAAATTGAAAAAAAAAATGACAATAATGATAGACAAATATTTAAAGACACACTCACAAGATACATATTATGCATAATTTATACCTTATGTATAATTTAATTTTTATTTATTTTAATCTAAAATTTATGTTTTTCAAGATAAATTTACGTTTAGGATGTGTCATTGTATATATGTCGATCATGATTCAAAAATAATCATAAAATCAGATTTTTATATGTATGGATGTGTCTTTGAGTTTTATAAGATGTGAAAACATATCATCTTGAGGTCCTGAGTTCGAATATAGAAAGTGCGTTTCTTATAAAAATTTATGACAATCGAAAAATATACTTATTCTGCTTAAGTTCGGAAGGGATGATTTACCAACGAGATTTCCAAAGTAAAAAAAAAAAAATGCAAAAAGATTTTCCCTAGGATTATATGCAAGGGAGATTCCCCTTCCTATATTCTTTGAGATGTTGATGAATAGTCAAGAGTCAAAAGAATTAAATTTAACTTTGTCGTTTCTGTTGTTTATCTTTCATTTCACACTATTCTAATTTAACTTCTTGTTTTTTTTTTTTTTATCCTTTTGCTATGGAGAAATTACACACATATACCTAAGTTTTCAATAAAATAAATAGCTAAACTTCCAACTAATTAAAAAATAGTACAATCATGAGTTCGTATGCAATTACTAGCCACATTGTCACAAGTAAATTCACGTCACAAAGTTTTCGTTAAACTTACGATCAATTATTTA
>SKCR01054040.1:0-37814 GCA_019454045.1 Zanthoxylum bungeanum | reverse complement strand
CAAGCTTGATCTTTTAAATTCCAAACTCAAGGGGATGTTTCCCTATCACCTTAGTAGCTCTTTGATGTGCTAGCAATGGACAAAATTTGAAGCAAAATTTCCCCTAGTGTGAGAGCAACTCACGGCAATGGAAGATGAGAGGAGAGGGAAATGTAGTTCACGCCCAAGGCTAGAAGAGAGAAATGTTGGATGTGTTATTGATTTTCCAAAATCAAGTAATCAATTACCAAACTTCCAAAGTTAGTAAAGGTCTATCACAAGTCAAAATAAAATAATGGTTCTGTAAGAAACAAGCCATCGACAACTACTAACTTCCATCAACATAAAGTGAGGAGAATGACAAGTGATGTGACTTGATGTGGGCCCTACTTAATTCAAAAATCGAGTGGGCCCGTAAAACACATTCCGGGCTCGGGTTCGTTAATTCCGAATTAATAAGTTTTCTGTTGCGACGTAATTAAATAAAATTTAATTAAATAATTATGCCTTGCAATATTACTATTAAAGTCACTCGCGAATTAATTCTAAATTAATTCGTTCGCCCGAATTAAAATCCAATTTTAATTCCGTTATAAAATCTAATTTCATTTAATATATCAAATATATTATTTTATCGATTAATTCCAAATTAATCGTTCTCTCTCTTCTATTCGAATTTTATCCCAGATAAATTCTCGCCGTAATTAATCCCAGATTAATTTTCTCTCTTCTAATTAATCCCAGATTAATTATGTTCGAGTCAAATGTCATCGGTGAATCTTCGGGAAGCGACCCATGAGATCCCTGGATATGTTGTCAGTAAATCCGGTTCTCAGACTATCCGAATACGTGCGTACCTCGTACCACGTTCTTACCGATTTACAAGACATGGTTGGCTTCTAGAAAAGCACCGTGCCTACCCAATTCTCCAGAAATATTCTTTAAGGAATATATAATCTCTGTCAGGCGTAGTATACGTAGTATTGCGTATTGCGATCCAGTATCGGATGTCACATGCAAGGCCTATGGATGGAATAGTGTCTGCCCTGCACGAAGCATATATCGAATCACAAACAACTAGTCTCTTTAATCGGATAATCATGGCCTTGTCATATCATCCCGATAGTTACAACAATAAAGTACTAGTTTTGTATCCCTGCGTGATCATCATCACCATATAACTGAAGTGATACTTCCATCTTGACATCACACCCAATATACTACGATTCTCAATAAACCCAGAAGAGGCGTACAAAGAACCTGTTAAAGCCCCGGACGACCAAAACCAAACCGAATTGATTGTCGCAAGTATTAGCGTTGCAAGTCTCAGGTTAAGACCAAATACACCTACCCTGATTCGGATTCTTAAAGACACATAGTCATACTACCAATGGGATTTTGATGGGTCCTATCCAGAGTGAAGCTGTTCCCGTAACTTCGGTAAACACACCTCCTATCACACTTGCATAAGTATCCAATTCTTAAATATATGAGAACTATACTGTTACGCTTCCATAACCCGCAGAAGTGCAATGCTAGTCTATTATGTATTATCGATGTCCAGTCTCGATAATATTACGACTAGGGATATTTAATGATTAAACCTTTATGGATTGATATTGTCTCATATCTTATAATCCGGAACTAATCATAAGGACTTTTATCATTTATATATTGAAGTAATCTAATTACAAAATGATAAAATAGCAATTTTCATTGTCACATAGTTAATTTGTACAAAACCACAATGTCTTTTACAAATAGTGACACTATGGGTCATAATTGTCCAACAATCTCCCACTTAGCCTATAGCTAGTCACTCAAGTATCTAACACCTGAACTATGTACATGCCACTCAAACTTTTGCTGAGGAATAACTTTAGTCAGCGGATCTGCAATGTTGTCATCTGATGCGACCTTCTCGATCTTCACATCGCCATGATGTATGATCTCATGATCAGATGGAAACATCAAAGTACATGCTTGGATCGTTGATGAGACCGCGGTTCCTAAGCCTGTGCTATAGCCCCATTATTGTCACAATACAATGGAACGGGCTCAGCTGCTAACGGAACTACTCCTAATCTAATTAGGAATTTACGGATACAAACTGCCTCTTTTGCTACCTCAGCTACAGTGATGTATTCCGCTTCTGTTGTTGAATCGACAACAGTCTCTTGCTTGGAAGATTTCCAGCTTACTGCTCCGTTGTTCAAACAAAATATGTACCCAGATTGCAACTTACAGTCGTCTTTATCAGTTTGGAAACTTGCGTCGGTAAACCCAGTTACCTCAAGTTCTCCATCTCCATAGATTAAGAAAGCATCCCTAGTTCGTCTAAGATACTTAAGGATGTTCTTAACGGCCATCCAGTGACCATCACCTGGATCGGCCTGATAGCGACTACACATGCTCAAAGCATATGAGACATTAGGTCGCGTACATATCATGGCATACATAATCATTCAACTGGAGAAGCGAACGGATCCAACTCATGTTGTCTTTCTCATCTTGAGTTTTAGGACACATGTCCTTAGATAGAGTGACGCCATGTGACACTGACAACAGTCCCCTCTTAGACTGTTCCATGTTGAATCTATTCAACACTTTGTCAATATACATGCTCTGGGAGAGTCCAAGTAGCTTTCTAGATCTATCCCGGTAGATCTTTATTCCAATAATAAAGACTGATTCTCCCAGATATTTCATGGAGAATTTTAATGAAAGCCAAGCTTTCACCGATTATAGCATGGGAATGTCATTGCCAATAAGTAATACACCATCAACGTAAAGGACAATGAATGTCATTGCGTGCCCACTAACCTTCTTATATACACAAGGATCATCCTCGTTTTGAAAGAAGTCATATTCTTTTATGATCTCATCAAAATGTTGGTTCCAAGAACACGATGCTTGTTTCAATCCATAAATGGATTGATTTAACTTGCAAACCTTGTTCGCATGTTTTGGTAAGACAAAACCGTCAGGTTGTTGCATATAAACATCCTCCAAAAGGTTTCTGTTAAGGAAAGCGGTTTTGACGTCCATCTGCCATATTTTGTAATCGAAATATGCAGCAATAGCAAGCATTATCCGAATGGATTTAATCATGGCAACAGGTGAAAATGTTTCGTCATAATCAACACCATGTCGTTGACGATACCCTTTCGCTATAAGCCTAACTTTGTACGTTTGTATGTTGCCATCCATGTTGGTCTTCTTCTTGAAGACCCATTTGCAACCAATAGGCTTTACGCCTTCTGGTGCATCAACCAGTGTCCAAAATTGGTTGGTGTACATGGAATCCATTTCGGATTTCATGGCATCTTGCCATAAACTGGAGTCGATACCTTGTATCTCTTCCTCATACGTAGTCGGTTCTTCTTCCTCAATAAGATTAATATCCACATAGGTGAGATCAGAAACCCATACCTCTCAGGTTATTTTCTGACTCTCTCCGACCTACGCGGTTCTTGTGTATTCGAAGATTGTGGTACAGTCTCATCCCTGATGAACTGTTCATGTTTCGTTAAGGAATCGGTGCCAGGAACAGTATCACTCTGATTTTCATCGAGTTTTACTTTCCTCCCACTTACCACTACATTTAGGAATTCCTTTTCAAGGAAGACCGTATGTAGAGCAACAAATACTTTGTTCTCTTATTGGTTGTAAAAGTAATATCCTTTGGTTTCCCTAAGATAACCTACAAATAGGCACTTATCCGATTTGGGTTCTAGTTTGGTACCATCCAAACGTTTAACATATGCCCAGCATCCCCAAATCTTCAGGAATGAGAAACCCGGTTTCTTTCCTGTCCATATTTCATACGGAGTCTGTTGAACAGACTTTGACGGAACCTTATTCAAAATAAGTATTGCACTGTTCAATGTATATCCCAGAAGGAAATAGGTAGCTCGGTGCGACTCATCATCGACCTTACCATGTCCAACAAAGTTCGATTTCTTCATTCGGACACACCGTTTAATTGAGGTGTTCCGGGAGGAGTCCACTGTGAAAGAATACCATACTCTTTCAAGTAATCGAGAAACTCATTGCTCAAGTATTCTCCACCACGGTCCGACCGTAATGTTTTAATACTTTTGTCGGTCTATTTTTCTACTTCGTGTTTACCGTAATGTATTCATATCCACCTCTAGCCTGGCTAGACATAAGCCCACATACGTCACTATGAACGAGGGCTAACAGTTCGGTGGCACGTGCATTTTTACCGCTAAAAGGTGTTTTAGGCATTTTGCTTAATAAACAAGATTCACAGACGTCATATGAATTTGGATCAAATCCGTCCAAGTACCCACTCTTCGAAAGTGTGGATATGCGAGTCTTGTTAATGTGTCCTAGACGACAATGCCACATATAAGTTTCATATTTGTTACTTAATTTAAGCCTTTTGTTTGTTACATTATATGTTTGAGATTGATTTATATTAAAAATATAAATACCATTATTCACATCAGCACTGTATATCTCAATATCATTTTTATACATAAAACACCCAGTGTTTCTAAATACAAAAGTATACCCACATTAGGCTAACAAGATACAGAAATAATATTCCTAGTCAAACTAGGAACATAATAATAGTCTGATCGATTAGTACATGCCACGAAGGCAGTTCCAAAATATAAGTCCCTACAGCCAAAACAGCGACTCTGGTCCCGTTTCCAACTCGTAGATCAATCTCCCCTGAGGCCAGTCTCCTGCTAATTTGCAGATCCTGCACATCAATACATATATGAGTACCACAACCAAAATCAAAAATCCAATTTTTAAAACTAGAAGTAGACATGTTTATTTCTATAACAAACATACCTGAAGCCGGTGCCATGCCCGCTTTGATTTCCTTCATGTGCGCCTTGTACCCACGGCAGTCACTCTTCCAGTGACCCCATTTGCCACACTGTAGGCAGACATCTTAGGATTTGTCCTTAGCCTTCCCAGAAGACTTTGATGATTTGGCATTGCCCTTCTTCTTCTTCTTCTTTACACCTCCAGTAGCCTTTGGCCAAGCCTTGGTAGACTGAGATGTTGAAGTGAAGTGCGCCTCGCGCTTTTTGCTCTACAATAACTCTTTTTCTGCTTCACGCAGCATTGCCATCAACTCTCCAAGAGTATGGTATTGGTTCATCATATTGTAGTTCATGATGAACCCGCTCCAATTGTCAGGAAGAGACTGCAAGATCAAATCTCCATGAATTGATTGAAGTAAGCATTGCGTTCTTGGAACGATATCGTTTTGATGTAATCATAATGGTATATGATTTGATTCAAAACGAAATGATTCTTGTGTTTATAAGGAGGTTAGTGGGAGCGCACTGACAATGAATGTCTTGTGAAATGATGATATATCATTTCTTGGAAATGATATTCCCATAATACAATTGGTGAAAGCTTGGCTTTCAAGAAAATTCTCCGTAGAATTCTTAGGAGAAAACAACCTTTATTCTAGGAATAAAGATCTACTGGGATAGATTTAAAGATGTTAATACTCTCCGAGAACTCGTACATTGAAAAATGTACGTGACCTAGTGTCTCATACGCTTTGAGCATATGGAGTCACAATCAGGCCAATCCAAGTGATAGTCATTGGATTGATGTTAAGAAAATCCTTTAGTATCTTAGAGGAACTAAGGATGCTGTCTTATACTATGGAGATGGAGAACTTGAAGTGACTGGGTTCACTGCTGCAAGTTTCTGAATCGATAAAAATGGCTATAAGTCGCAAAACGGTACTATAAAATTTGAATAACGGAACAGTGAGCTGGAAATCCTCCAAGCAAGATATTGTTACCAAATAAACAACAAAAGTGGATTATTGCTGCAGCTGAGGCAGCAATATAAGCCATTTGGGTCGATAATAAATCTAATTAGATTAGATATAGTTATGTTAGCAGCTGAGCTAGGATACAGCACAGGCTAAAGAATTAATGGTCTCATCAACGATCCAGATATATACTTCAACTATTCATCTGATTCGTTCGGATCATACATCGTGGCGATGTGATGATCGAATAAATCGCATCAGATGATAATCATGCAAATCCGCTTACGAAAGTATTTTCTCAGTATTTTGAGCGAACCGTACATAGTTCAGGTGTAGGACACTCGAGTGACTGGCTATAGGTCAAGTGGGAGATTGTTGGATAGTTTTGACCCATAGCGTCACTATTTGTACAGATCATGGTGTTGTTGTACAAATTAACAATGTGACAAAGGAAATTGCTCTTTTATCATTTGTGATTAGATCACCAAGATATATAAATGATGAAAGGTCCATATGATTAGTTCCTGGATTGAGATGATATGAGACAGTATCAATCCACGAAGGTTTAATCATTAAATATCCCTAATCAGAGTATTATCGAGATTGGACATCGATAATGCGAAAAAGACTAGTATTACACTTGTGCGCGTTGTGAGAGCATAACAGCATAGTTCTTATATATTTGGGTATATGATACTCATTTAAGTGTAGTAGGAGGTTGTGTTTTACCGATGGTATGGAAAACAGCTTCGCTCTGGATAGACCCCTCGGAATTCCATTGGTAGTACGACTATGTGTCTATGGAAGTCCGAATCAGGGTAGGTGTATTTGGTCTTAACCTGAGACTTGCACCGCTAAAACTTGCGACAATCAATGTACTTTGGTTTTGGTCTTCCAGGGCTTTAACAAGTTCTGTGTACGCCTCTTTTGGGTATATTGAGAATCGTAGTGTATTTGGTGTGATGTCGAGATGGAAGTATCACTCTAGTCATAGTGGAGATGATGATCACGTAGGATACGGAACTGGTTCTCTTATGTACTGCAGGCATCGGGATAAAATGACTAGGTAATCTTTATTCGATATTGAGAATGACCGTATTTACTGCCAACATATCTGGGGATCTCATGGGTCGCTTCCCAAAGATTCACCGATGACGTATGACTCGCACTTTATTAATCTGGGATTAATTAATGATGAGAGAGAAAATTAATCTGGATTAATTACGGAGATATGTTATCTGGGATAAAATATTAATTAAAGAGAGAGAACAATTTATTTGGAATTAATCGATAAAATAATATATTCGATATATTATACGAAATTGGATTTCGACGCGGAATTGAAATTAGATTTTAATTCGGGCGAACGAGTTAATTTAGAATTAATTCGTTAGCGACGTGAATAGTAATTTTGCTAGGCAAAGTTATTTAATTAAATTAGATTTAATTACGTCGCAACGGAAAATTCGTTAATTTGGAATTAGCGAACCCGAGCCCGGGAGTGTTTGCGGAAGGACTCGCATTTCGAATTCAAGTGCGGCCATAAGTCACATCAAGCGTCAAATCACTAGTCAATCAATTGATGTGATGTCTAGTCACTTTGAGTGATTGACAACCAGTCACTATTCATTGATTGATGGGTGTAGTTGGATGGCTTTAATGCCTTGACTTTTTGAAAGCATTTTTTGGTATTTGATTTTTGGAAATTCAAATAAGTGTATTAGATACACAAAAAAACACAACACATTTTTCTCTCTTTTCTCTTCCTCTCTCTCTCGCCCAATGGGCATTCTTTCTTCTTCATTTTTCTGGTTTCACCGTGAGCCATGGAGAAGCAATAGGGAATTTTGTGGCAAAATTTCTGGAGTGCTAGCACGCTTTAGGAGTCTTGCGAAGGTGATAGGGAACCGCACTTGTGAGCTTGGAATCACAACACAAAGCTTGGAGCTTGATGGAGGTGATGACCGAAAATTTGGAGGCCAAATTTCTGCCCATTGCCGAGAGCTTCATCACCATGGAGGAAAAGATTTTTCTTCGTCGCATCGCTCAACCGCTCAATGTAAGTATTCCGCAACTTCTTTGATGTATTCACATGTTGTTTTATTGCTTAAAATAATCCCGGTTAGACCGTAGAATCCCAACAATGGTATCAGAGCGAAGTTGAGCATGAAACTTGAACTTATGGTTAAAATTGTGTAAATTGATTTTGAGCATGATTTGATAAAATTAATTGATTGAGTATGCTTGAATGATGTTTAATTGAAGTTGTATTGGATCAATTTCATGAAAATTGGATTGGATCATTTTTCCCCAAAATTCTAGGCTTGGCCGAGAATGACTATGCCCTAAATGTCTTGGTATTTTTGATTTTTGATTCATTGGATAACTTGAAATCACTTGGGTAATGTTGAATTGGATTTGATTGGATTAAAACCAAATCGGACAAAGAAATCCCTACCATTGCCGAGACTAGTAAGCATGAAATGGGTTTCATTTTTGATTAAAATGTGTTGGACATGTTTTGATGTTAATGAGCATAATTAATTGTGTAAATTGATGTTTTAGAAATCTTAATATGGGTAATTAATTATGTCAATACACTTTGGTTAATTGAGTTATAAAATTTGGAATTTGGTAATTTAATTAATTGGGCCTATTTTGGAAATTGGGCTTGTAAAGTTGTAATTGGGCTAATTGGGCTTGGTTGTACCAAGATTGGTTTAGGCAAATTGGTTGGATCCAATTGGGCCCAAAACCATATCCATAAAGTCCAATTATGACTAATGGACCTTTAATATTTAATTGGGCCTAATGGGCCTAAATTGGTTTCTAGGCATATAAGGGTGATTCCTTAAATGGGCTTTGGTAATTGGGTTTGACCCATGTTGACCAAAATTCCATGCCTTAAGAAATTAATTAAAAGCCCATTGGACTTTAATTAAATTAACATTGGATGTTAATCGGGCTTTGAGACCCATAACGATTAGATTTTGAATCTAAGTCGTAAAGGTTCGTTAATAAAGTGTAATATATAATTTGGAATTAAATAGTGAATTAGTATTAAATACATATTAAATTGGATTTAATGTTGTAGTTTAATTTAATTCAAGAATTCGTACTTTGAGTACTATTCGCAAAATGAGTTTGACTCGTGCAAAATCAAATCGTTGTTTGAACATTGAATGGTCATTAATATTCAGATTAATTAATTGGATTAGATTGATTGATAACATGCTTATCTGAATACTTGTTTGCGATGCATGAATAATGCATATCAGATGGATATTAGATGGGTGGGGAAATTTTGGAAATTGTTGTAATAAATTTAGAATTTATTTATTGGACCTGCATGTCCAGCCTATTACCTCCTTACTCTTTGTATTTCTCTTCTCACCTATTCCCCTCAATGTAAATGAGGTTTCTTTAGAAGTGTTATGTAACAGGTAGAAGTAGTACATGTTCTAGCGGGAGAGATTTGTTCTAGGAACAATGTGTTAAGTATCCATCTGCATATCATTATTATTTTATTTATATGCGCCTTATTATGTATTTAGAATGCATGTTTAAGGGTGTATGATGATGAGACCTTAACAAAGATAATTAATTGGTTGCTAATTGCACGCGAAAGACCCTCAACATCATATTAAGCGTTTTTCCTTCCAATGAGTGATTCTTACTCAAGATCTAAGACTGGCATTGGTTTGTTGGCCAAAGTCAAGGCCTTTGTCCGTCGAGGATGTGTTTGAATCACGAAGGCTTTGTTCCATATTGGTGTCTTGTCCAAGTTGTGATTTGTTGGCCAAAGTCAAGATCACTTCTTGTCCATCGACATTGATTACGAAGCTTTCCAAGGTCAATGGGTTCCGCTTAACTGGGATCACTAAGTTTGTTCTGCCAAAGCCAAGGCTTAGTTGATTCAGAGGAAAAAGGTTAGGCAATATATTGGATATATTGGCATATATAAGATATATGTTTCGGACTTGGATGTCCACCTACTGGATCTAGGAATTGGATGGGATCCAATTGATCTTAGAGATCTACCTAGTTAATTATCATACAATTTGTTGGCCAAAGTCAAGATTGTGTATTATTTAACGGGATCCTAGCCCACTAGGAAACAAGGTTTCCCGAGTACTCCACAGAGGGTTAGAGGCTCACCGAAAAATAGTATGAGGCAAGTATTAAATTTGCAATATTCGTTTAGTTACTTGCCATACGCGCTCATTTCAATTATTCGTCAAATAAATTAATTTATTAGTTGGACTAATAATTAATGTTGTTTTAATTAAACAGTTGGACTGTATTCAAACTAATTCATTATAGTTGATTATATAATTGGATTATAGTAATCAATATATTTGAATTAACCATTTCAATTAATAGTTGATTTTATAATTGGATTATAGTAATCAATATAATTGAATTTAACCTATTAAATTATAGTTGATTATATAGTTGGACTATAGTAATCAATATATTAAATAGTACCTAAAATCGTTGATTAAATAATTAGACTATTAGAATCAAGATAATTGAAAGATAGTGTTTAAAACATAATCCTGGGTGAAAATGTATTTAAACGACTTTAATTTTCAAATTGGGAATAATGGTTCAGGATAGTCCTGAAAATTGAGAAGTTACTTTATGTGATAAAATAACATATTAAGCCTAAGCCCATAGTTAAGTAAATAGTAGAGCATGATATTGGAATATTCATGTGATGATAACTTTAGTGCTTAATCTGTTATGCTTGCCAAATAGACTCCTTAATTTCTTAATCAGAATTAAGGATTAGATCCTTATAGTATGATATTGAAATTGAAGGATCTTCATAGATCTATCCTTAGATCTTAGAAGTACTAATTGCAATAGTAAACTCTTGGAGAGTTAATGGCTATACTCAATGAGACAAAGCCAAAGTTTGCAATAAGGCAAGAAGCGCAAGGCGCGCCTTATTTCGACATTCTAGAAGGCCAAGGCTTGGCCAAAGGCTTCTGGGAAAAGGGCAAAAGGCAAAATCATTATAATCTTCTGGGAAGACAAATGACATATCCCAAAATATCTGCCTAAATTGTGGCAAACGGGGACACGGAAGCGTGACTGTCGTATGGACAAGGGAGACATTAAGGAATTGAAGAACGGGCAAGGCTCTGACTTCAAATTTGTTTGTCATAAAATATGTTCACTGCTAGTATTAAAATTGGATTTTAGATACTGGATGTGGTACATAAATATGTACTGATATGCAGAATCTGCTGAGAACAGGATACTGACTTCAGATGAGATTATCTACGAATAGGAACGGGACGGAAGTCGCTATTTTAACCGTAGATACCTAAGTTTAGGAACTACCTTTGGGTGTGTACTCAAATTAGGAAACTGTTATAATGTACCTAGTTTGACTAGAAAATTATCTCTATATCAGGGTATAATCCGTTGTGGAATATACCTTTATATTCTAGAACACTAAAGTGTTTTTTATATAAAGATGATATTGAGATAAACACATTAGATGTGAAAAACAGTATTTATATTTTGAATATAAATAAATCTCAAACATATAACATGACAAACGAATAGCTTAAACTGATTTAATCAGTTGAGACTTAGAAGTGGCATTGTGGTCTGGGACACAATTTAACAAGACTCGTATATCCACACTTTCGAAGAGTGGGTACTAGGACAAATTTGATTCTAATCAAATGATGTCTACGAATCTAGTTTATTAAGCAAAGCGCCTAAAACACCTTTTACTTGGAATACGTGCAAGTGCCACCGATCTGTTAGCCCTTGTTCATAGTGACGTAAGTGGGCCATGTCTAGCTAGGCTAGAGGTGGATATGAATATTTCGTGACCTTTACGGATGTGGCATCGCGTTATGGTTATGTTTTTCTTTTGAAACACAAATCGGAAACTTTTAGAGTTTCGACACGAAATAGACAACAGATCAGCTAAAGTGTAAAACCATCACGGTTGGACCATGATGAAAATACTTTAAGCCATAAGTTTCTTAAATACTTGAAAGAGTATAGTATTTTTCAATGAGGACTCCTCCCGGAACACGTCAGTTTGACGGTGTGTCTAAACGGAGAACTGAATTTTGTTGGATATGATAAAGTTAATCATGAGTCGCTCTGAGCTACCATTTCCTTCAACGATACGCATAAACAGTGCAGAACTTATTTACAATAAGGTTCCATAAAAATATGTTTGACAGACTTCATATTAGATATGAACAGGAAAGAAACCGGGTCTTCTAATTCCTGATGATTTGGGTATGCTAGGCATATGTTTGGATGATACCAAACTAGACCCAAATCGGATAAGTGCCAAGTTGTGGGTTATCCTAGGAAACCAAAGTATAGTACTTAAACAAATCACAAGAGAACAATGTAATTGTTGCTCTCCATGCGGTTTTCCTAAGAGGATACCTATATGCAGTGGAAAGTGGGAGGAAAGTAAAACTCGATGAAAATCGGAGTAATACTATTCCAGGCCACCGAGTCCTTAATGGAACACAAATGTTCATCAATGATGAAACTATACAAATAATCTCGAATACACAAGAACCACGTAAGTCGGAGAGAGTCAGAAAAAAACCTGGGTATGGGTTTTCTGATCTCACCTCATAAAGATGTCAATTATTGAGGAATACGAACACGAGTACGTATGAGGAGTGATACAAGTATCGACTCCCTATTATGGCAAAGTGCCATGATGTCCGAAATGGATTCCATGTATACTAACTAAGTTTGGATACTAGTTGATGTACCAAAAGGCATTGTGCCTACTCGTACTATTGAGTCTTCAAGGAATACATAAATGGAAGGCAACATACCAACATACTAAGCTAGGCTTGTAGCGGAAAGGTATCGTTATCAACATTGTGTCGATTACGATGAAACCTTTTACATGTTGCCATTGTTAAATCCATTTGGATAATGCTGCTAATGCTACATGTTTCATTCATGAAATATGGCAGCTGAACGTCAAAATCTCTTTCCTTAAATGGAAACCTTTCGGAGGATGTTTATAACTTCCTAACGGTTTTGTCGTATCAATAACTAGCAAACAAGGTTTGCAGGTTATTCGATCCATGAATAGATTGAAGTAAGCATTGCGTTCTTGGAACGATATCGTTTTAATGTAATCATAATGGTATATGATTTGATTCAAAACGGAAATGATTCTTGTGTATATAGGAGGTTAGTGGGAGCGCACTGACAATGAATGTCTTGTGAAATGATGATATATCATTTCTTGGAAATGATATTCCCATAATACAATTGGTGAAAGCTTGGCTTCAAGAAAATTCTCCGTAGAATTCTTAGGAGAAACAACCTTTACTCTAGGAATAAAGATCTACTGGATAGATTTAAAGTTGTTAATACTCTCCGAGAACTCGTACATTGAAAAATGTAAGCGACCTGGTGTCTCATACGCTTTGAGCATATGGAGTCACAATCAGGCCAATCCAAGTGATAGTCATTGGATGGATGTTAACAAAATCCTTTAGTAGCTTAGATGAACTAAGGATGATGTCTTATACTATGGAGATGGAGAACTTGAAGTGACTGGGTTCACTGCTGCAAGTTTTCTAACCGATAAAAATGACTATAAGTCGCAAAACGGTACTATAAAGTTTGAATAACGGAACAGTGAGCTGGAAATCCTCCAAGCAAGATATTGTTACCAAATAAACAACAAAAGTGGATTATTGCTGCAGCTCAGGCAGCAATAGAAGCCATTTGGGTCGATAATAAATCTAATTAGATTAGATATAGTTATGTTAGCAGCTGAGCTAGGCTACAGCACAGGCTAAAGAATTAATGGTCTCATCAACGATCCAGATATATACTTAGACTATTCATCTGATTCGTTCGGAACATACATCGTGGCGATGTGATGATCGAATAAATTGCATCAGATGATAATCATGCAAATCCGCTGACGAAAGTCTTTTCTCAATAATTTGAGCGAACCGTACATAGTTCGGGTGTAGGACACTCGAGTGACTGGCTATAGGCCAAGTGGGAGATTGTTGGATAGTTATGACCGATAGCGTCACTATTTGTACAGATCATGGTGTTGTTGTACAAATTAACTATGTGACAAAGGAAATTGCTCTTTTATCATTTGTGATTAGATCACCAAGATGTATAAAAATGATGAAAGGTCCATATGATTAGTTCCTGGATTGAGATGATATGAGACAGTATCAATCCACGAAGGTTTAATCATTAAATATCCCTAGTCAGAGTATTATCGAGATTGGACATCGATAATGCGAAAAAGACTAGTATTACACTTGTGCGCGTTGTGAGAGCATAACGTCATAGTTCTCATATATATGGGTATAGGATACTCATGCAAGTGTAGTATGAGGTTGTGTTTTACCGATGGTACGGAAAACCTCTTCGCTCTGGATAGAACCCTCGGAATTACATTGGTAGTACGAATATGTGTCTATGGAAGTCCGAATCAGGGTAGGTGTAATTGGTCTTAACATGAGACTTGCACCGCTAATACTTGCGACAATCAATGTACTTTGGTTTTGGTCGTCCAGGGCCTTAACAGGTTCTGTGTATGCCTCTTCTGGGTATATTGAGAATCGTAGTGTATTGGGTGTGATGTCGAGATGGAAGTATCACTCCAGTCATAGTGGAGATGATGATCACGTAGGATACGGAACTAGTTATCTTATGTACTGCAGTCATCGGGATAAAATGACTAGGTCATGTTTATCTGATATAGAGACTAGTTACTAGAGATCCGATATGTGCTTCGTACGGGGCATACACAATTCAAGCCCCAGGCCTTGCACGTGACATCTGATGCTGGATCGAAATACGCAATAATACGTATACTACGCCTGATATAGATCACATATTACTGTAAGGATATTTCTGGAGAATCAGGTAGGCATGGCGCTTTGCAAGAAGCCAACCTTGTCTTGTAAATCGGTACAAACGTAGTACTAGGTACGTACGTGTTCGGATAGTTCGATGACCGTATTTACTGCCGACATATCCGGGGATCTCATGGGCCGCTTCCCGAAGATTCACCGATGACGTATGACTCGCACTTTATTAATCTGGGATTAATTAATGATGAGAGAGAAAATTAATCTGGGATTAATTACGGAGATATTTTATCTGGATAAAATATTAATTAAGAGAGAGAACGATTAATTTGGAATTAATCGATAAAATAATATATTCGATATATTATATGAAATTGGATTTCGATGCGGAATTGAAATTAGATTTTAATTCGGGCGAACGAGTTAATTTAGAATTGATTCGTTAGCGACGTGAATAGTAATTTGCTAGGCAATTAGATTTAATTGCGTCGCAACGGAAAATTCATTAATTTGGAATTAGCGAACCCGAGCCCGGGAGTGTTTGCGGACGCACTCGCATTTCAAATTCAAGTGCGGCCACAAGTCACATCAAGCATCAAATCACTAGTCAATCAATTGATGTGATGTCTAGTCACTTTGAGTGATTGACAACCAGTCACTATTCATTGATTGATGGGTGTAGTTGGATGGCTTTAATGCCTTGACTTTTTGAAAGCATTTTTTGGTATTTGATTTTTGGAAATTCAAATAAGTGTATTAGATACACAAAAAAACACAACACAAAGCTTGGAGCTTGATGGAGGTGATGACCGAAAATTTGGAGGCCAAATTTCTGCCCACTGCCGAGAGCTTCATCACCATGGAGAAAAGATTTTTCTTCGTCGCATCGCTCAAACCGCTCAATGTAAGTATTCCGCAACTTCTTTGATGTATTCACATTTTGTTTCATTGTTTAAAACGATCCCGGTTAGACCGTAGAATCCCAACACCAGGACAATCTTGAGGTTCATATCCCAGTTAGGAAAGTTCGCACCATTAAAGACATTTTCGCCCATTATAATGTCCAAAACGTTGATCTTTCCAGCCATCTTAATTATAATAGTCTAACTATTCAATTAACGATTTTTGGGTACAGTCCAACTGTTACAAGAAAATAATAAAATATTAGTCCAATTAATAAATACATAAAATGATGAAATAATTTGAAAACACGTAATGCCAAGTATTTGAATGAAATTGCAAATTCAATATTGGCCTCCCACTATTTTCCGGCGAGCCTCTAACCCTCTGTTGAGTACTCGGGAAACCTAGTTTCCTAGTGGGCTAGGATCCCGTTAAATAATACACAACCTTGACTTTGGCCAACAAGCTGTATGATATTTAACTAGGTAGATCTCTAAGATCAATTGGACATCTAATTCCTAGATCTGGTAGGTGGACCTCTAAGTCCGAAACATATATACAATATATATGCCAATATATCCAATATATTTTCCTAACCTTTTCCAAGATTGCCTCCTCCATATTTTAGGTAAATATTCCTTTCAGCTAAGACTCAACCCAATTCATGTGCTGCTGCTATGTATTCTTGTTTAACACCAACACTGGTACCACAAAACACACAAATGTTTAATGTCGTCAGCTAGACATGATTTCCCGAACGTTAGGCTGGATCTGAAAGTGTGACACTTTCTTTTTGTCACTCAAATGATTCTCCCCAGTAGTGTTTGATACGTTGGCTATTGACCTTGAATGAGTTGCTCGACTTGGGATTGTATATCTCAATAACTCTGTAGGGTAACACCTGCGTAATCACAAATGGACCTGACTATTTTGATTTCAGCTTTCCAGGAAAAAGTTTCAACCTTGAATCGTACAACAACACTTTTTGCCCTTGTTCCAATTGTTTGTGCACTATTTTTCGGTCATGCCATTTCTAGGTATTCTCTTTGTACAGTTTGGCATTCTTATAAGCCTGTAGGCGAAATTCCTCCAACTCAATGAGTTGGTGAAGTCTTTTCTGTTGGACAGTTGTGACCCATAGCATCACTATTTGTACAGATCATGGTGTTGTTGTATAAATTAACTATGTGATAAAGGAAATTGTTCATTTATCATTTGTAATTAGATTACCAAGATGTATAAATGATAGAACGTCCATATGATTAGTTCCAGATTGATAAGATATGAGACAATATCAATACATGATGGTTTAATCATTAAATATCCATAGTCGTAGTATTATCGAGATTGGACATCGATAATGCGGAATAGACTAGTATTGCACTTGTGCGCGTTGTGGGAGCATAACGTCATAGATCTCATATATTTGGGTATAGGATACTCATGCAAGTGTAATAGGAGGTTGTGTTAACCGATGGTACGAAAACAGCTTCGCTCTGGATAGACCCCTCGGAATTCCATTGGTAGTATGAGTATGTGTCTATGGAAGTCCGAATCAGGGTAGGTGTATTTGGTCTTAACCTGAGAATTATACCGCTAATACTTACGACAATCAATACGCTTTAGTTTTGGTCGTCCAGGGCTTTAACAGGTTCTGTGTACGCCTCTTCTGGGTATATTGAGAATCGTAGTGTATTGGGTGTGATGTCGAGATGGAAGTATCACTTCAGTCATAGTGGAGATGATGATCACGTAGGATACGGAAATCGTTCTCTTATATGCTGCAGCTATCGGGATATTATGACTAGGTCATGTTTATCCGATTATAGAGACTAGTTACCAGAGATCTGATATGTGCTTCGTACGGGGCAGACACATTTCCAGCCCCAGGCCTTGCACGTGACATCTGATACTGGATCACGAAATACGCAATACTACGTATACTACGCCTGATATATATCACATATTCCAGTAAGAATATTTCTGGAGAATTGGGTAGGCACGGTGCTTTGCTAGAAGCCAACCATGTCTTGTAAATCGGTAAAAACGTAGTACTAGGTACGTACGTGTTCGGATAGTCAGACGACCGGATTTACTGCCAACATATCCGGGGATCTCATGGGTCGCTTCCCGAAGATTCACCGATGACGTATGACTCGCACTTTATTAATCTGGGATTAATTAATGAGAGAGATAAAATTAATCTGGGATTAATTACGGAGATATTTTATCTAGGATAAATTATTATTGAAAGAGAGAGAGCGATTAATTTGGAATTAATCGATAAAATAATATATTCGATATATTATACGAAACTGGATTTCGACGCTGAATTAAAATTAGATTTTAATTCGGGCGCACAAGTTAATTTAGAATTAACTCGTTAGCGACGTGAATAGTAATTTTGCTAGGCATAATTATTTAATTACGTCACAACGGAAAATTCGTTAATTTGGAATTAGCGAACCCGGGCCCGGGAGTGTTTGCGGGCACACTCGCTTTGCGAATTTAAGTGCGGCCCACAAGTCACGTCAAGCGTCAAATCACTAGTCAATCAATTGATGTGATGTCTAGTCACTTTGAGTGATTTGACAACTTGTCATTTGTGATTGATGGTGGTAGTTTGAGAGCTTTAATGCTTGTACCTTTTTGACTTTTTGAAATTCAAAATTTTGGTATATGTTTTAATTGATTTTGGAAATCAATAATCTAACACACAACACAAAAACTCTCCTCCTCTCTCATTCTCACTCTTTCGGCCTTGGGCCAAGTTTCTTCATTTTCTTCGCAAATGCCGAGAATAAAATAGAAGAACAAGGAATATTTGTGTCAAATCCTTCCATTGCTAGCACATAAAGGGTCCTCCTAAGGTGATAGGCAACTAATTTCATGAGCATGGAATCAAATAATGCGTGGAGCTTCAAGGATAACCATGGCCGAATTTGGAGAACACAAAGAGCAGTCCACTGACGTGAGCTTCCAAGGAGGAGCAAAGGATTTTGTGTTCGTCGCATCGCACAACCGATCAATGTAAGTATGATTCCGCCATATTTCATTGTTGTATTCACATGTGTTTCATTGCTTGAAAATGATCCTTGGGACTTAATAGAAACCAAACATTTTCTCTCATGTAGCTTGTGGATCAAGATTCAACTTCTTCAGTGCCCAGTACGCCTTATGTTCAAGCTCAACTGGAAAATGGCATGCTTTTCCATATACCATTTGATATAGGGACATACCAATAGGTGTCTTGTAAGCTGTCCGGTAAGCCCATAATGTGTCATCTAGTTTTTCAGATCAGTCATTCCTTGTTGATCCAACGGTTCTTTCCAAGATTCGTTTGATCTCCATGTTTGAAACTTCCACCTGTCCATTTGACTGTGGATGATAGGCAGTGGCAACCTTATGAGTAACTCCGTATTTGGATAGTAGTGCATCGAAGTATCTATTGCAGAAATGTGAGCCACCATCACTGATAATCGCCCGAGGTGTCCCGAAGCGAGTGAAAATATTCTTTTTAAGGAATTTGATCACCATTTTTGAATCATTGGACGGCAGTGCAATCGCTTCAACCCATTTGGAGACGTAATCTACTGCAACCAGCATATACAGGTTTCTGAATGATGGAACAAAGGGTCCCATAAAATCAATCTCACATACATCAAATATCTCCACTTCCAGAATGTTTTACAATGGTCATTCATTTCTTCTAGAAATATTTCCAGTTCTCTGACACCTGTCACATTGAAGAGAAAATATATAAGCATCTTTAAAAAGAGTGGGCCAAAACAAACCTGATTGTAGGACTTTGGCTGCAGTTTTATTCCCGCTAAAGTGTCTGCCATATGGTGATGAATGACAATATTGCAGAATATTGTTGACCTCCTCATGTGGAACACACCGTCTCAGTAATTGATCAGCACAGCATTTGAACATGTACGGTTCATCCCAGACATAGTGCTTGACTTCTTTGAAGAATTTCTTCCTTTGCTGAGTTGTCCATTCCAACGGCCATTTTCCTGACACTATGTAGTTTACATAGTCATCATACTAAGAGACACCCTACTGTTTCATGGCAAACAGTTGTTCATCTGGAAAAGTTTCTTTGATTGTTAATTTTTTGCGAGCTGTATCTCCATTCTCAAGCCTCGATAAATGATCTGCCACTTGGTTTTCTATCCATTTCCTGTCTCGAATCTCCACGTCAAATTCTTACAGAAGAAGTATCCAACAGATCAATCTGGGTTTGGCATATTTCTTCGCAATCAAATACTTGATTGCTGAATGATCTGTGTTGACCACCACCTTGGGACCTGTTGGAGTTCAATCAAAGTCCCAAGGATCACAAACAAAGCATAAAAACCACATATGAACACATCAAAGGAGGTGGCGGAATCAACTCACATTGAATTCGGTTTTGATGGATGAAGAACAAGATGCGTTTTTGGCTCCCTCCAAGTCACGGCAGTAGCTTCATCTTGCAGTGGGCTGTGTGATTTGGACTGGTTTGGATCCTCCAAGATTCGGCCATTGTTGAGCACCATGGAAGCTCAAAGCTTCAAGCTCCAAAATGAATCCATGCACATGAATTCGTTTCCCTATCACCTAAGTATGCTCAAGGTGTGCTAGCACTTGATTTTTGCCACAAAAATCATTATCTTGCTTCTCCATTTTCGGCAGAAAACAGAACAAGAAGGAGAAGAAAAACGGTCCAAGACCGAGAGAGAAGATAGAAGGTTTTTGGCTCCATTTTGTGTGAAACCGTGAAGACCAAAAGAAAGTGAGAGAGTGTCACGTGAATGTGGTCCAAAATTAGGCCAAAAACATGAACAACCAAAAAACCAATGAGTCACGTGAATGGCAAAAAAATTGCCAAAAACCGTGAACAATAATTGGTCCAAGAGAGAGAGAATGATTTTTATATACATATATCTTTATTCCATTTACCAAGTAAATGAATAAAATATATATACAAAAGTCCTATCAACTTTCAAACAATCACCTTTCTATATTCACATCATGTCACTTTAATAAAGTGACAACATGTCATATCACATCACTCAAAGTGATAAGTGATTTGACAATCGATGCGACTAGCGATTTGACGCTTGATGTGACTTGCGTGCCGCGTTCGAATTCGAAATGCGAACGCGCTCGCAATCACTCTCGGGCTCGGGTTCGCTAATTCCAAATTAACTAATTTTCCGTCGCGTCGTAATTAAATGATTACGCCTAGCGAATTCACTATTCACGTCGCTAACGAATTAATTCTAAATTAATTCGTTCGCACCGAATTAAAATCTAATTTTAATTCCGCGTCGAAATCCAATTTCTAATAATATATCGAATATATTATTTTATCGATTAATTCCAAATTAATCGTTCTCTCTCTTTAATTAATATTTTATCCCAGATAAAATATCTCCGCAATTAATCCCAGATTAATTTTCTCTCTCATCGAATTAATCCCAGATTAATTCTATCTCTCTCTTCTAATTAATCCCAGATTAATCAAAGTGCGAGTCATACGTCATCGGTGAATCTTCAAGAAGCGACCCATGAGATCTCCGGATATGTTGGCAGTAAATACGATCGTCGGACTGTCCGAACACGTAAGTACCTCGTACTACGTTTATATCGATTTACAAGACAAGGTTGGCTTCTAGCAAAGCGCCATGCCTACCCAATTCTCCAGAAATATTCTTACAGGAATATAGATCTGTATCAAGCGTAGTATACCGTAGTATTGTGTATATCGGCCCAGTATCGGATAATCACGTGCTAGGGCTGGGGCTGGATAAGTGTCTGCCCCGTCCGAAACACATATCGGATGTCTAGTAACATAGTCTCTATAATCGGATATACATGACCTGGTCACAATATCCCGATTGGTTGCGCAACACTCAAGAGCACTAGTACCGTATCCTGCGTGACATCAACTCCAATATGACTGAAGTGACACTTCCGTCTTGACATCACACCCAATACTCTACGACTCTCTGATAACCCAGAAGTGGTGTACACAGAACCGGTTAAAGCCCCCTACCACCAAGACCAAAGTTTATCGATTATCGTAAGTATTAGCGATGTAAGTCTCAGGTTAAGACCATACACACCTACCTTGATTTCGGCCTCCCATAGACACATAGTCATAATACCAATGGGATTCCGGGGGTCTATCCAGAGCGAAGCTGTTTCCCGTACCATCGGTGAAACACGACCTCCTATCGCACTTGCATAAGTATCCAATACTTATATATATGAGAACTATGCCGCTGTGCCCTCACAAACTCGCACAAGTGCAATACTAGCCTATTCCGCATTATCGATGTCTAGTCTCGATAATACTACGGCTAGGGATATTTAATGATTAACCTTCGGGGACTGATACTGTCTCATATCATTCTCAGTCCAGGTACTAATCATAGGGACCTCTCTTCATTTATATATCTATGGTGATCTAATCACAAATGATGAGAGTGCAATTTCCTTGTCACATAGTTAATTTGGTACAACAACACAATGATCTGTGCAAATAGTGACGCTATGGGTCATATTATCCAACAATCTCCCACTTGGCACATAGCCAGTCACTCAAGTGTCCCACACCTGAACTATGTACGGTTCGCTCAAATTGCTGAGGAAAGGTTTTCGTCAGCGGATTTGTTTGTTTATCGTTTGACGCGATTTACACGATCATCACATCGCCACGATGTATGATCCGAACGAATCAGATGATATAGAAGTATATATCTGGATCGTCGATGAGACCTTTAATTCTTTAGCCTGTGCTGACGCCTAGCTCAGCTGCTAACAGAACTATATCTAATCTAATTAGATTTATTATCGATCCAAATGGCTTCTATTGCTGCTGCCGCAACTGCATCATAATCCGCATTTGTTGTTTATTCGGCAACAGTTATCTTGTTAGGAAGATTTCCAGCTCACTGTCCCAGTTATTCAAACTTTATAGTACCGCAGTATTTTAATTGTTTGGAAACTTGCAGTAGTGATCCCAGTCACTACAAGTTCTCATTCTCCATAGTTTAAGATAGCATCTTTAGTTCTCTGAGATACTAACAGATGTTCTCAACTTCAATCCAGTGACTATCACTTGGATTGACCTGATCGTGACTCCATATGCCCGAAGCGTATGAGACACCAATACAAGTACATTTTAAATGTACAATTTCCAAGAGAGTGTTAACAACTCCAAATCTATCTCAGTAGATCTTTATTCCTTGAATAAAGGTTGTTACTCCCCAGAATTGTACGGAGAATTTCTATGAAAGCCAAGCTTTCGACAATAGCTTTATGGGAATTTTTCACTGTCAGTGCGCCCTCCCACTAACCTCCTTATATACACAAGAATTATTTCATTTTGAGTCAAATCATAAACTATTATGATTATTTCAAAACGTCAGTTCCAAGAACCCTATGCTTGCTTCAATCCAAACATGGATTGAATAATCCGCAAACCTTGTTTGTCGGTTATACAAAATCGTCAGAATGTTGTAAACATTCTCCAAAAGGTTTCCTTTTCAGGAAAGCGATTTTGATTTATAACTGACATATTTCACAAATGAAATATACAGTTATCAACAAGCATCTTCAAAATGGATTTACCATGGCAACAGGTAAAAGGTTGAACCGTTATTAACACAATGTTGATAACGATACCTTTCCGTCAAAAGCCTAGCTTTGTACGTTGGTATGTTGCCATCCATGTATGTCTTCATTGAAGACGTATAATGTACCAATAGGCACAATGCTTTGTGGTACAACAACTAGTATCCAAAATAGTTGTTAAACATGGAATCCATTTGGACTTATGGCACTTTGCCATAATAGGGAGTTGATACCTCGTATCACTTCCTCTAAACGTAGTCGGTATATATAATTCATAAGATTGACATCTTATGAGGTTAGATCAGAAACCCATACCCTAGGTTGTTTTCTGACTCTATCCGATCTACCCGATTTCTTGTGTATTTGAAGATTAATGGTACAGATTCATCATAGATGAATTGTTTGTGTTCCATTAAGGACTTCGTGCTTGAATAGTATATACTCCGATTTTCATCATCGAGTCACTATATCCTCCCACTGACCACTGCATATCGGTATTCCTCTCAGGAAAATCGCATGGTGAGCAACAATCACATTGTTCTCATGTGGGATTTATAAGTACTATACTTATGGTTTCCCTTAGGATAACCTATATTGGCACTAATCCAATTTGGGTTCTTAGTTTGGTATCATCCAAACTGTATGCCTGGCATACCCAAATTATCAGGAATGAGAAACCTCGTTTCTTTCCTGTTAATATCCTATATGATCTGTCAAACAGATTAATGTGGAACCTTATTCTAAATAAGTTTTGCACTGTTAATACATATACTGTTAATGGAAATGTTGAAGGAAACAGTAGCTCAGAGCGACTCGCGAAAAACCTATTATGTCCAACAAAACTTGGTTTTAGTTCGGACACACCGTCTAAATGACGTGTCTCGTTTAATTGTGTCCTAGACAACAATGCCATAAATAAGTCTCTATTGATCAAATCAATTTGAGCTATTTATTTGTCATTTATATGTTTGAGATTTTATTATATTCAAAATATAAATTCTGTTATTTACATCTAATGTATTTATCTCAGTATCATCTTTATATAATAAAACACTTTAGTGTTTTGGAATATAAAGGTTCACCCGCAGTGGGTTAAACACTGATAAAGAGATAATGTTTCTAGTCAAACTAGTTACATTATAACAGTTCCTAATTTAAGTACACACCCCAGGTTAGTTCCTAAACTTAGGTATCTACGGTCGAAACAGCGACTTTCGTCCCGTTTCCGATTCGCAGAGGAATCTCAGCTTGAAGTCAGTATCCTGCTCAAAGCAGATTCTGAATATCAATACATTTTATGTACCACACACACTAAGTATTTAAAATCTAATTTCAATACTAGCTGTGAACATAACTAAGACAAACATATTTAAAGTTAGAGCCTCGCCCTTTCTTTAATTCCTTCGTGTTTTCCATATCCAAATGGTAGTCACTTTGGGATATGTCAATTATCCTTTTTCAATATTTCACAAACTTTGGCCAAGCCTTGGGTTTCGGAATATCGAAACGATGTGCACCTTGTGCTACATGCCCAATTGCAAACTTTGACTTTTCTCCACTAGAATAGTCAATTAATTCTCCAAGAATTATTAATTGTAATTTTAATACTTTTAAATCTAAAGATAGATTTATTATAAGTATATTATTAAGCATTAAAGTCATCATCACATAAATCTTCCAAAGATTTTATGCTATACTTTTGCTTAATTTTGGGCGTAAGGTATAATAAGTTATTTTATCAAATAAAGTAACCTATTATTTATTCCCAATTTGAAAATTAAATCATTTAAAATATTTTTATCCCAGATTATATTTTAAATATCCAATTTTTCAATTTCTTATCTTGATTACAATAGTCCAACTATTTAATCAACGATAAGTGGTACTATATATATTATAATGATTATAATAGTCCAACTATATAATCAAATATAATCCAAATTAATTAACCTCAATTACATTGATTACTATAATCCAATTATAAAATCAACTGTAAACTGAAATTAATTAATTCAAATATATTGATTAATAAAATCCAATTATATATAATCAAATATAATACAGTCCAACTGTTTATTAAAACAACAATTTAAATATTAGTCTAACTAATACTTTTGATTAATATGACGAGTGAAATAAAATGAGCGTGTTTAGCGAGTATTCGAACGAATGTTGCAAATTCAATACTTGCCTCCCACTATTTTTCGTCGAGCCTCTAACCCTCTGTGGAGTACTCGGGAAACCGTGTTTCCTAGTGGGCTAGGATCCTGTTAAATATCACACAATCTTGAATTTGGCCAACAAATTGTATGATAATTAACTAGGTAGATCTCGAAGATCAATTGGATCTCATCCAACTCCTAGATCCAGTAGGTGGACATCCAAGTCCCAAACATATATCTTATATATGCCTATACATCGAATGTATCCCTAACCTTTTCCTCTGAATCAACTAGGCCTTGGCTTTGGCACAACAAACCTAATGATTCCAGTCAAGCGCGGACCCATTGACATGGAAGCTTCGTAATCAATGTCAATGGACAAGAAGTGGTCTTGACTTTGGCCAACAAACCACAACTTGGACACGACACCGATATAGAACAAAGCCTCGTGATTAAAACACATCTTTGATGGACAAGGGCTTGACTTTGGCCAACAACCCCTGCCAATCTCGGATCTTGAGTAAGAATCACTCAATGGAAGGAAAAACGCATGATATTTAACGAGGGTTTTTCGCGTGCAAATTGGCTACCAATTTAATTATCTTTGTTAAGGTCTCATCATCATACACCCTTAAGCATGCATTCTAAACACATAATAAAGCGAGTATGAAATAAAATAATAATGATATGCGGATGGATATTTTACATTGATCCTAGATCAAATCTCTCACTTTCTCTCTCCCGCTAGCACTTGTATACTTACTTCTACCCCGTTACACTACACTTCTAAAGAAACCTCTTTTACATGGAGGGGAATAGGTGAGAAGAGAATACAAGGAAATAGGAGATAAGGCTGGACACGCAGGTCCAATTTAATAAATCAAATTTATTACAATTTCCAAAATCGCCCAACCCGACTAATATCCATCCGATATACATTATTCAAACATCATAACCATGTATTCATACAAGCATGTTATCAATCAATCAATCAAATTAATTAATCTTGAATATTAGTGATCATCCAATGTTCAAACAAGATTTGATTTTTGTTCGAGTCAAACTCGTTTTGCGAACACGTACTCAAAGTACAATTTCTACGAATTAAATTAAATTACATAATTAAATCCAATTTAATACGTATTTAATTCTAATTCATTATTTAATTCTAAATTAAATATTACACTTTTATTAACGAACCTTTACGACTTAAATTCCAAATTTAATCGCAACGGGTCTCAAAGCCCGATTAACATCTAATGTTTTATTTAATTAAAGTCCAATGGGCTTTTAATTAATTTCTATAGGCGTGGACTTTTGGTCAACTCGGGTCAAACCGAACAACCAAAATCCAATCCGGGAGTTACCCCATAAGCCTTAAATTAATTTTGGCCCATTAGGCCCAATTAAATAATTAAGGTCCATTAAGTCATAATTGGACCTTTTGGATTCGGTTTTGGGCCTAATTGGATCCAACCAATTTTGCCTAAACCCAACTTTGTTACAACAAAGCCCAAAAGCCCAATTACAACCTAACAACAAGCCCAATTTCCAAAATCAAGCCCAAATTAATTAACTTATAAAATTCCAAATTTCACAATAATTAACCTAAGTGTATTACATAATCAATTACCCAATTAACATTTCTAAAACATCAATTAGCCTAATTAATCATGCACTTTAACAACCAAATAGTGTCCAACACAATTCAATTAAAATCAAACCCAATTAACATTGCTATCAAGTCTCGGCAATTAGGGGTTTTTCAATTCGATTCGGTTTCAATCCAATTGAGTCCACAATCTTAATTTCCCAAATCAATTCAATTCATCCAATGAATTAAAACAACAAAATCACAAAGAATTTCATGTTCTTTAAAATCGGCCAAGCCACTTTAAAAGGGAAAAAATGTTCTAAATCAAAATTCAATCCAATTGAACTTCAAAGCAACATTAACCAATTGTTTTAAGTCATCCAATGATCAAACAAAACAAAATTACCAAGACATTAGGTTCTTCCAATTTTCGGCCAAGCCTCCAATTTGGGGAAAATTGAATCCAATCCAATTTCATGAAATTGATCACACACAATCTCAATTAAACATGTTCTAAGCATACTTAAACATCTAATGCAATTAAAACATGCTTAAACACATTTTACCCAATTTCAAGTTTCAAATTCAACCTAAGAATTGGGGAAAATTGATCTAATCCAATTTTCTTGAAATTGATCATGCACAACTTCAATTCAACCTCATTCAAGCATAATGCATCAAACAATTCAACCAAATCATGCCTAAATCGAGTTTACCCAAAGTAAAGTTTTGACCAAAATTTGCAAATTGGGGAAAATCAATCCAATGATTTTTTTTGTCAAATTGATTACATATATCTCAAATTAGATCATATATAAGCATTCTTACACAATCAATTTGTCAGAATCAAGCCAAAATCAAAAAGCCCCAAATTTGCCAAGAACCCTAATTTCGGTTTTCATGCATCAATGGCTCTGATACCAATGTTGGAGTTCAATCAAGTCCCAAGGATCACAAACAAAGCATAAAAACCACATATGAACACATCAAAGGAGGTGGCGGAATCAACTCACATTGAATTCGGTTTTGATGGATGAAGAACAAGATGCGTTTTTGGCTCCCTCCAAGTCACGGCAGTAGCTTCATCTTGCAGTGGGCTGTGTGATTTGGACTGGTTGGGATCCTCCAAGATTCGGCCATTGTTGAGCACCATGGAAGCTCAAAGCTTCAAGCTCCAAAATGAATCCATGCACATGAATTCGTTTCCCTATCACCTAAGTATGCTCAAGGTGTGCTAGCACTTGATTTTTGCCACAAAAATCATTATCTTCTTCTTCTCCATTTCGGCAGAAAACAGAACAAGAAGGAGAAGAAAAACGGTCCAAGACCGAGAGAGAAGATAGAAGGTTTTTGGCTCCATTTTGTGTGAAACCGTGAAGACCAAAAGAAAGTGAGAGAGTGTCACGTGAATGGTCCAAAATTAGGCCAAAACATGAACAACCAAAAAACCAATGAGTCACGTGAATGGCACAAAAATTTGCCAAAAACCGTGAACAATAATTGGTCCAAGAGAGAGAGAATGATTTTTATATACTATATCTTTATTCCATTTACCAAGTAAATGATAAAATAATATACAAAAGTCCTATCAACTTTCAACAATCACCTTTCTATATTCACATCATGTCACTTTAATAAAGTGACAACATGTCATATCACATCACTCAAAGTGATAAGTGATTTGACAATCGATGCGACTAGCGATTTGACGCTTGATGTGACTTGCGTGCCGCATTCGAATTCGAAATGCGAACGCGCTCGCAATCACTCTCGGGCTCGGGTTCGCTAATTCCAAATTAACGAATTTTCCGTCGCGTCGTAATTAAATGATTACGCCTAGCGAATTCACTATTCACGTCGCTAACGAATTAATTCTAAATTAATTCGTTCGCCCGAATTAAAATCTAATTTTAATTCCGCGTCGAAATCCAATTTCTAATAATATATCGAATATATTATTTTATCGATTAATTCCAAATTAATCGTTCTCTCTCTCTTTTAATTAATATTTTATCCCAGATAAAATATCTCCGCAATTAATCCCAGATTAATTTTCTCTCTCATCGAATTAATCCCAGATTAATTCTATCTCTCTCTTCTAATTAATCCCAGATTAATCAAAGTGCGAGTCATACGTCATCGGTGAATCTTCAGGAAGCGACCCATGAGATCTCCGGATATGTTGGCAGTAAATACGATCGTCGGACTGTCCGAACACGTAAGTACCTCGTACTACGTTTATATCGATTTACAAGACAAGGTTGGCTTCTAGCAAAGCGCCATGCCTACCCAATTCTCCAGAAATATTCTTACAGGAATATATAGATCTGTATCAAGCGTAGTATACCGTAGTATTGTGTATATCGGCCCAGTATCGGATAATCACGTGCTAGGGCTGGGGCTGGATAAGTGTCTGCCCCGTCCGAAACACATATCGGATGTCTAGTAACATAGTCTCTATAATCGGATATACATGACCTGGTCACAATATCCCGATTGGTTGCGCAACACTCAAGAGCACTAGTACCGTATCCTGCGTGACATCAACTCCAATATGACTGAAGTGACACTTCCGTCTTGACATCACACCCAATACTCTACGACTCTCTGATAAACCCAGAAGTGGTGTACACAGAACCGGTTAAAGCCCCCTACCACCAAGACCAAAGTTTATCGATTATCGTAAGTATTAGCGATGTAAGTCTCAGGTTAAGACCATACACACCTACCTTGATTTCGACCTCCCATAGACACATAGTCATAATACCAATGGGATTCCGAGGGGTCTATCCAGAGCGAAGCTGTTTCCCGTACCATCGGTGAAACACGACCTCCTATCGCACTTGCATAAGTATCCAATACTTATATATATGAGAACTATGCCGCTGTGCCCTCACAAACTCGCACAAGTGCAATACTAGCCTATTCCGCATTATCGATGTCTAGTCTCGATAATACTACGGCTAGGGATATTTAATGATTAAACCTTCGGGGACTGATACTGTCTCATATCATTCTCAGTCCAGGTACTAATCATAGGGACCTCTCTTCATTTATATATCTATGGTGATCTAATCACAAATGATGAGAGTGCAATTTCCTTGTCACATAGTTAATTTGCTACAACAACACAATGATCTGTGCAAATAGTGACGCTATGGGTCATATTATCCAACAGGACCCAACAGATATAATTGAAATTTGTCAAAAGCGAACACAACTACAAGCAACTCTTTTTCAGTGGTTGTGTAGTTGAGTTGAGCTTCATTCAAAGTCTGCTAGAGTAGTAAATGGCATGGAAAATCTTTGCTTTGTGTTGTCCCAAAACTGCACCTACAGCAAAATCACTAGCATCACACATCACCTCAAATTGAAGGGTCCAGTCTGGTGCTACAATGATAGGAGTAGAAACAAGCTTCTGTTTCAGGATCTCAAAAGCTTCATGGCATTCTTTGGTGAAGTTGAAAGGCATATCTTCTCCAGAAGATTGCATAGAGGTTTAGCAATCTTGGAAAAGTCTTTGATAAATCTCCTGTAAAAACCTGCATGTCCAAGAAAGCTCTGAATCCCTTTTACAGATGTTGGTGGAGGTAATTTTTCAATTGTCTCGATCTTTGCTTTGTCTACCTCAATTCCCTTTTGTGAGATCCGATTTCCAAGAACAATGCCTTCATGCACCATAAAATGACATTACTCTCAATTGAGTACCAAGTTTGTATCTTCGCACCTTTGTAACACATGTTTCAGATTTTGCAAGCAGTGGTCAAAAGAATCTCCAAAAACAGAGAAGTCATCCATAAAACCTCCATACTCTGTTCTAGCATGTCTGAGTAGATGGCCATTATGCAACGTTGAAATGTGGCAGGTGCATTACATAATCCAAATGGCATTCTGCGGAAAGCAAAAGTACCATAGGGACATGTAAAAGTGGTTTTCTCCTGATCTTATAGGGCGATGGCAATCTGATTGTACCCCGAGTATCCTTCCAGAAAGTAATAGAACTTTTTTCCTGCCAGTCTGTCTAGCATCTGATCAAAAAATGGGAGCGGAAAATGATATTTCCTTGTTGCTTTGTTCAGCTTCTGGTAGTCCATGCATACTCTCCATCTAGTCACCGTTCTTGTTGGAATCAGCTCATTCTTTTCATTTGTGACTACAGTAATTCCTCCTTTCATTGGTACAAACTGCATAGGACTTACCCAACTACTGTCTGAGATGGGGTAGATGATGCCAGCATCCAACCATTTGATGATTTCTTTCTTCACGACCTCCTTCATGATTGGATTTAATCTCCGTTGATGCTCCATTGTGGGTTTGTACTCGTCAATCATCAGAATCTTGTGCATGCAAAATGATGGACTAATGCCTCGAATTTCTGCTACAGTCCAGCCAATGGCTTTCTTGTGTTCTCGTAACACTCTCAGTAACTTTTCTTCCTGCTCCAATGTTAGCGAAGAACAAATAATAACAGGTAATTCAGAAGAGTTTCCAAGAAATAGATACCTGAGATGACTCGGTAATAGCTTTAGCTCTAACTGCGGTGGTTCTTCAATTGAGGGCTTGATTTGATCTTTCTTCGGAAGTTCCAGACTTTCCACTGGTGGTGACGATTTGAATCAGAATGGCTTGTCAAGATAGTTCATACATTCCAGAATTTCAACATCTAGCTCGCTGTCAATCATGTTAGTGATGCAAGCTTCAAGTTTGTCCGTGGGAACTATATCAGTATCATGAATGATACTATCAACAACATCAATTCTGAAACATTCTTCCACATTTTCTTCACTTGGAATTTCATGGCTTTGAAAACATTGAAGGTAACTTCTTGGTCCTGTACTTTCATAGTTAGTTCTCATTTTTGTACATCAATCACAGTTCGACCTGTAGCCAAGAATGGTCTCCCAAGGATGATAGGACATCTTTGTCTTCTTCCATGTCAAGGATAATGAAATCTGCTAGGAGAATGAGTTTGTCAACTTTGACCAGTACATCTTCAAAGACACCTCTCGGAAATGCGAGCGTTCGATCAGCAAGTTGTAGAGAGACTGAGGTAGGCATTGCTTCTCCGATTTGTAGTTTCTTGTAAATAGAAAAAGGCATTAAATTAACACTTGTACCTAAATCACATAAAGCCTTACCAATATAATGTTCTCCAAAGGTGCAAGGAACTGTGAAACTGCCAGGATCTTTTAACTTCGGGGGAAATTTCCTCTGAATGATGGCGATGTATTCATCCGTCAATGATATTGTCTCGTAATCTCCCAATCTCCATTTTCGTGAAAGAATGTCTTTCATGAATTTGACATAGCTGGGCATTTCTTCCAAGGCTTCTGCAAATGGAATGTTGATATGCGGCTTTTTGAACACCTCCAAGAATCCAGCAAATTGTTTATCCAATTTGTTTTTCTAAAGTCGTTGAGGAAAAGGTGGAGGTAAAGTGATTATTTCTTGATCTTTTTCCTTTGCTTCTTTTTCCTTCATCTGTGGAACTGCATCTTTTGGAACTTCTTCAATGGTTGCCTTGATTCCAACATCTTTGTTGATTTCAGTACCGCTTTTCAAAGTAATGGCTTGACATTGCTTCTTCCCTTGGTTCCTTGGATTTGGTTATGTGTTGCTGAGAAGATTTCCTGGCGGTCTGTAACTATGAGCATTGGCCAGTTGTCCCATTTGATTTTCCAGTGCTTTAATAGAGGCTGAATGGCTTTGATTCAATGCTACTTGATTTTGAACTATAGTTGTTAAAGCATCATATTTTTCTTCTTGCTACCTCAAATAGGCCAGCACTTCTGTTATTCCTGGTTCTTTTTCATGCTCATGGCTTTTATTTGGTTGTCGGAATCCAGGTGGTGGGTAGTTCTTTTGCCCTGAATTGTTGCTCCATGCGAAATTGGGGTGATTCATCCACCTTGGGTTATAGGTATTGGAATATGGATTGTTCCTCTGTCTGTTGAAATTGTTGACATAGTTCACTGTCTCTTCTTGTTGGTTGTAAGATTATGTCTCAGGTATTCCTCCAAATGGTGAACTTGTGGATCCACCATTAACTTTCATGTTAAAAGTTTCCAGATTTTTGCAAATCACATCCAGCTTGGAATTCAGTGCTGTGTTGGCTCCAACTTCATAAATTCCTGCAATTCTTTGGATCATGCTCCTTTCTGTTGGCTATGAAGAATTATTGTTGGCCAATTCTTCAATTAAGTCTCGGGCCTGATCTTCTCCTTTTGCCATCAAAGCTCCTCCAACAGTAGCATCAATTGTGGTTCTCATTATTCCAGAAAGTCCATTGTATAAGGTTTGGACTTGTAGCCACTTTACGATCTCATGATGAGGACATTTCCGGAGTAAATCTTTGAATCTTTCCCAAGCTTCGTAAAGGGATTCTGAATCTTGTTGCATGAAGAATGTGATGTCATTCCTCAACTTTCCAGTTCTAGCTGGTGGAAAGTACTTTGCAAGGAATTTGGTGGCTAGAGTGTTCCAAGTTGTGATGGAACTTGCTGGTAACGAATGTAGCCAAGCTTTAGCTCTGTCTTTTAGGGAATATGGAAAAACCCGCAGTCTCATTGCTTCTTCAGCTGCTCGGTTGTAATTAAAAGTATCGTAAACTTCCAGGAAGTTACTAATGTGGGCATTATGATCTTCAATTGCATTTTCCCCAAATTGTACTGACTGCTGAATCATCTGGATGTATGTTTTGATGTCACCCGCATTTTCTGGTAAGGGAGGAAGTACAATATAAGAAATGAGTCTGTCAACCACCGGAATGGTTCTGTCTCGAATGGGAATTGGTGGTGCAACGTTCAAAGGTTCAGATTCTATGTTAATGGTTGCTTCTTGGCCTTCTCGCCTTTCCCTTCTCAACTGTCTGATTGTTCTTTCAATCTCTGGGTCAAGCGGTCGAAGTTCAAAGCTTCTGGTTTGTCTCATATAGTGTCTGAGAACCTGAAATATAATAAAACAAAAACAATAAGTAAAAAGAAAATTAGATACAAGTAAATGTATCTAACCTCAAAATTAATAGTGAAAGGTAAATAAGTCCCCGGCAACGGCGCCAAAAACTTGACCGGCGTAATCACATGCGTATAACGCAAGCGCACGTATCGTTCAAGTAGTATAAAAAGTATCGATCCCACGAGGACTTAATACGTAATCTATTAATTAATGAAGCTAAATGTTTACAAGTATCAAATGGATTGGTTGTTTCATTTGAAAGTCACTTAAAACAAGTAAATGAAATTGCTCGAAAATAGATTGAAGAAAATTCAAATTTATAAAATTATCTAGGGTTGTGAATCTTTCCAATATCTTTTAAAAGATGAAGTAGTTATTTTACGTTTGGGTAATATATTGGTTTATTAACCTGGAACATGAAATTATACAAAAGCCTATTCCGATGGTCAAATAAAAATACCCAGTATAACCCAATTAATCATATTCCTATGTTAACCAAGTTATCTGAATTCATTAAGATTAAGTTCCAATTATGGCTACCCCCGCCCGACAGGTATATTCCTATCCCATAAGGAAATATATTAAAGGGTTATCTATCCTCAAAGAAGATCGTGGGCTATTAAGTCTAAGGTCTTAAACCTAAAATCTCGTTTCCAAGTTCATTTTAAGTTTACTGAATCAATCTTATTAATGGCCAGTTAACAATATGCATTAAGACTAATGCTCAATAAATAAACCTTTATATTACCCAAACCGTATTTTAACCCCTTATAAACCAGTGATATTGGACTTCATCACAACCCCAGATAACTGGCTTAGTTACGATACATATTTACGGGTAGTAAAAACTTAAATAAAATAAAAGACATGAAGTAAAATACTGAAAAGTAAATTGCTGAAAAGTAAATTGCTGAAAAGTAAATGACGGAAAGTAAATGCTGAAATTAAATACTGAAAATTAAATGTTGAAAAGTAAATGCTGAAAGTAAATTACTGAAAATTAAATGCTGAAAGTAAATTGCTGAAAAGTAAATGCTGAAAGTAAATTGCTGAAAAGTAAATAAAGTAAACACACTTACGGATGTTTCATCAATTTCGGTCATGAAATATTCAGAATTCGAAATTATTTTGTCTTTCTAAGTTGTAGATCTTTGAGTCTTCTTTAATCTGGAACTTGAATGAGCTCAATCTGATATCGGAGTAAAACGTTATGCCCAAAATACGAGAGTTGCATAAAATTGGAATTTCCAAAACTGCACTTCGTTAAAACGCCCTTTCAAGTTTCCAATGTCCAAAATTAATATGTCAAGTCCAATATTTGCCATTATTTGACCCACATTTCTTCCTAAATGATTTCATTTAGTCCCAATATTATTTTATCTGCAAAATAAAATAAAACATATCAAAACGTTCATCAAACCCGAGAAACTATACAAAATATTAAGTAAAATGGGCGGTAAATATTGATATATTTTCCGCTCATCAATGAGTCACACTAGTTTTTCATACTTCGTTACCTTTACCGATGATCTGTCACGGTACGATTATGTTTATTTGATGAAACATAAATCAAAATTTTTTTAAAAGTTCAAAGAATTCCGAAATTAAATAGAAAAACAGACTTGTAAATATATTAAATGTCTTCGATCTGATCGAGGCGGTGAATATATGAGTGGTGAGTTTACCGATTATTTACAAGAGAATGGGTCAATATACTCATGCGGGTACTCCACAGCACAATGGAGTGTCCGAAATTAGAAATCGGACCTTATTGGATATGATCCGATCAGTGTTTAGTTTTACAGATTTGCCCTATTATTTATGGGGTTATGCTATTTTAAATGCTGCTCATCTCTTGAATAATTATGTTAAGATTTGGGGCTGTCCTGCCTATGTCAGGATGGCTCAGCAAGATAAGCTTTCGACTCGATGGCAAAAGTTTAGGTTTGTTGGATATCCTTCAAATATGAAAGGATATTTGTTCTATGATACCGAGCATCGAAATGTGTTCATAGCTCGCTTCGTAAATTTTCTAGAGGTAGAATTTTTGTCTGAAGGAGATCATAGACAGGTTGAACTTGATGAAGTATAACCTGGAACCAATGAACCATTGGAGGAACCTGAAATTCAAATAGATGAAAAACCTTCAACACACACACTCCGTAGGTCCCAAAGGGTGTCTAGACCTCCTGAACGCTTGTATTTGATATAAGAAAAGAGTCTAGATCTTCTCTTAAATGAAGAGACTGACCCTTACACCAATAGAGAAATGATGTTGGACATCGACTCCGTGAAGTGGCAAGAGGCCATGAAATCAGAGTTAGACTCTATACATCAAAATCAAGTTTGGGACTTGGTTCTGCTTCCTGAAGGGATTGTTCCTATCGGTAGTAAATGGGTTTACAAGAGGAAGCGAGGGCCTGATAGAAAGGTTGAAACTTTTATTGCCAGACAAGTAGCTAAATATTACATGCAGTGACCAGGTGTCGTGTAACATCCCCGAATCTGGGAGATGTTACCGGCAGGGGATAGGAGTACTAACCCCATTAGCCTCTGACTTCCCGACTGCATTCTAAACCATCTAAATGCAAGATCATGCTTAGGGACCATAGCTCAACTCAACAATATAAAATGCTTTTAACTCTCAAAACTGTATACTCAAATATTCTTCTCTTTACAGGACATTAATAGACACTTATAACGACTTATACAACATTAGTGTATACATGCAACTTTACTTTGACTCTGACTGGACTGTTATGCTTTCTGACTCTGAAATGGTGGACTCCGAACCCTAGTGACTGCATCAGTATCCGTCCTCCCGAGCCCGTCCTCCAAGAAAACCCACAACCAAAGAAAACTGGGAGTAGGGGGTTAGATCACTATTCAATATAAGTGAGTGGACATGAAACTGACAAACTCAATCAAATCATTAAGTCTTTAAAACTAAAGTTTTAGAAAAATCACTTCATATGAAATCTATTTAACAAAACTGATATTTCTGAAAACTGCTTTTGAAACTCTGGTTTCTGAAAACTATTTTCTAAAATCTGATTTCTGAAAACTGTGTACTGTAAATCTTAAAATTGTGTAATGAAAATCTGAAAACTGTGCGCTGCTCTGTATCTGAAAAACCTTGACGTATGAGGGCGTTACGTATCGCCGTCCCCCCATACGCCTAATTGTAGCCAGCAGTGCAAATCCATGACTTTGGGGCGTTACGTATCGCCGTCCCCCAAAGCATGCCACTACTGTCTCTGAAACTGGTGGTCTTGGGGCGTTACGTATCGCCGCCCCCAAGCCACAAACTAGAACTGGGGGTGCGGATCTATGCTACCATCCAAGCTTTGAACTAGAGTCTAGATACACGAACTTATGCCGTCATCCTGGCTCTGAAACTAGGATCTAGGGGTGTTACGTATCGCCGTCTCCTAGTCCTCTACATGTGTACATGCCACTATATCTGTCAATTCCAATCTATCTCAAGTTGCATACTGGGGGTGAGTTTTTTCCCTCATGCCCCGAAAACATAAAAATCATACTGGAAATACCTTTTTCCTAAAAAATTTATCAAATCATGCTAAATCATAAATGATATAAAAACAGGCTTGACTAACGCCCTATTTGCAGAAAAGTAAGTTTGATATAAAATTTCGAAATGAAAAACAAGCAAAAGAGAAAGTGTCCACTCACTGTGATTGAATCTGGCTGGCACTGGATCATTGGTCGAAGGAGAATGTCGTTCATGTGGATATCCTAAGATCAAAATTTAATTAGAATTAATAGTTATAAAATACGATTCAAAATCAAATAAATTTCCTTAACCTAATCGGATTTCCTTATTAGAACCTTTTTATCCCCCCCAATGAATTGTAAAATGCACCCTGACTTTTGGTAATGCGTCGCGTTCCTTAAAAAAAATTATGGTTTCTAGTCATCGCGGCGCA
>SKCR01054039.1:0-36953 GCA_019454045.1 Zanthoxylum bungeanum | reverse complement strand
TGATGTTGCTAGCCAAAGTTGTGTGTTAGAGTTCCAAACAAGCACACTTTCTTCTTGTCTTGCCACAAAACAAATGAAGAATTGGAGAGAGCTTTGAGAGCTCACTGTTTCGGTAATTAGAGAGGGAGAGTAGAACTGATTTTTGTTTCAAAAATCAATTTATATTTATGTCATAATAATTATTAAATAATAATATACTTATGACACAAACCATGCAAAGGCTTAGAGTGTCTAACACTCAATTTCCATGCAATACCCTTGAGTGCTTTGTACACTATCTTCATGCAATACATCAACAATTAAATAATGCAAATAATGACATGTGTCATGTGGGCCCCACACGTTTCCAAATGAAAGTGGGCCCACGTGCACTCACGCGTTCGGATCCGATATTTCCGAAATACCGAACTTACGTCGCGACGTTAATTAAATCGAATTTAAATAAATAATTGCGCCTAGCGAAATTATTATTTACGCCGCTAACGAATTAATTCTAAATTAACTCGTTTGCCCGAATTAAAATCTAATTTTAATTTCGCGTCGAAATCGAATTCCGATTATTATATCGAATATAATAATTTTACGATTAATTCTAAATTAATCGTTCTCTCTCTCTTTTTATAGTACTTTATCCAAGATAAAGTCTCTCCGTAATTAATCCAAGATTAATCGAGTTTGAATCATACGTCATCGATGAATCTTCGGGAAGCGACCCAAGAGACCTCTAGATATGTTGGCAGTAAATCCGGTTGTCGAACTATTCGAACACGTACGTACCAAGTACTACGTTTTTACCGATTTACAAGACAAGGTTAGCTTCTAGAAAAACGCCATGCCTACCCAATTCTCTAGAAATATTCTTACTCTGGAATATTAGATTCTATAACAGGCGTAGTATACCGTAGTATAGTGTATATCGAACCAGTATCGGATGATCACATGTAAGGCCTGGGGCTGGATATGTGTCTGCCCCGTACGATACACATATCGGACATCAAGCAACCAGTCTCTTTGAATCGGATAATCCTGACCTAGTCATATTATCCCGATGGTTGCAACCATTATAGAGTACTAGTTCTGTATCCCTCGCGATCATCATCTCCATATGTCTGAAGTGATACTTCCATCTTGACATCACACCAGTACACTAACGATTCTCGATAAACCCAGAAGAGGTATACAGAGAACCGTTAAAGCCCTGGACCACCAAACCTAAATTTTACCGATTGTCGTAAGTACTAGCGATGCAAATCTCAGGTTAAGATCATATGCACCTACCCTGAAGCGGACTCCCATAGACACGCATACATACTACCAATGGGACTCCGCGGGGTCTATCCAGAGCGAAGCTGTTTTCCGTACCATCGGTAAAACAACCTCACCCTCCTACCGCACTTGCATAAGTATCCAATACTTAAATATATGAGAACTATGCCGTTGTGCCCTCACAACATGCACAAGTGCAGTACTAGTCTATTCCGCATTATCGATGTCCAATCTCGATAATACTACGACTAGGGATATTTATGTTGGAAATCTAATAACCATGTCCCAAGATCAAAAACAAGCAAAATATATATAAGAATGAACTACATTGAAGTAATGGCGGAAACAATACTCACAAAAACGGAATGCGGATGCAATGGATGAAACAAATGTTGCTCCTTTGTGCAGTGGAGGATTCGGCCAAGATGAAAAGAAATGCTCCAAGCAAAGTTTGATCCTTCCAAGCTCTAAGATGAGTTTCCCATAACACCTTGTATGATCCCTTGATGTTGCTAGCCAAAGTTGTGTGTTAGAGTTCCAAACAAGCACACTTTCTTCTTGTCTTGCCACAAAACAAATGAAGAATTGGAGAGAGCTTTGAGAGCTCACTGTTTCGGTAATTAGAGAGGGAGAGTAGAACTGATTTTTGTTTCAAAAATCAATTTATTTATGTCATAATAATTATTAAATAATAATATACTTATGACACAAACCATGCAAAGGCTTAGAGTGTCTAACACTCAATTTCCATGCAATACCCTTGAGTGCTTTGTACACAATCTTCATGCAATACATCAACAATTAAATAATGCAAATAATGACATGTGTCATGTGGGCCCCACACACGTTTCCAAATGAAAGTGGGCCCACGTGCACTCACGCGTTCGGATCCGATATTTCCGAAATACCGAACTTACGTCGCGGCGTTAATTAAATCGAATTTAAATAAATAATTACGCCTAGCGAAATTATTATTTACGCCGCTAACGAATTAATTCTAAATTAACTCGTTTGCCCGAATTAAAATCTAATTTTAATTTCGCGTCGAAATCGAATTCCGATTATTATATCGAATATAATAATTTTACGATTAATTCTAAATTAATCGTTCTCTCTCTTTTTATAGTACTTATCCAAGATAAAGTCTCTCCGTAATTAATCCAAGATTAATCGAGTTTGAATCATACGTCATCGGTGAATCTTCGGGAAGCGACCCAAGAGACCTCTAGATATGTTGGCAGTAAATCCGGTTGTCGAACTATTCGAACACGTACGTACCAAGTACTACGTTTTTACCGATTTACAAGACAAGGTTAGCTTCTAGCAAAACGCCATGCCTACCCAATTCTCTAGAAATATTCTTACTGGAATATTAGATCTATAACAGGCGTAGTATACCGTAGTATAGTGTATATCGAACCAGTATCGGATGATCACATGTAAGGCCTGGGGCTGGATATGTGTCTGCCCCGTACGATACACATATCGGACATCAAGCAACCAGTCTCTTTGAATCGGATAATCCTGACCTAGTCATATTATCCCGATGGTTGCAACCATTATAGAGTACTAGTTCTGTATCCCTCGCGATCATCATCTCCATATGTCTGAAGTGATACTTCCATCTTGACATCACACCCAGTACACTACGATTCTCGATAAACCCAGAAGAGGTATACACAGAACCCGTTAAAGCCCTGGACCACCAAACCTAAATTTTACCGATTGTCGTAAGTACTAGCGATGCAAATCTCAGGTTAAGATCATATGCACCTACCCTGAAGCGGACTCCCATAGACACGCATACATACTACCAATGGGACTCCGCGGGGTCTATCCAGAGCGAAGCTGTTTTCCGTACCATCGGTAAAACACAACCTCCTATCGCACTTGCATAAGTATCCAATACTTAAATATATGAGAACTATGCCGTTGTGCCCTCACAACATGCACAAGTGCAGTACTAGTCTATTCCGCATTATCGATGTCCAATCTCGATAATACTACGACTAGGGATATTTATGTTGGAAATCTAATAACCATGTCCCAAGATCAAAAACAAGCAAAATATATATAAGAATGAACTACATTGAAGTAATGGCGGAAACAATACTCACAAAAACGGAATGTGGATGCAATGGATGAAACAAATGTTGCTCCTTTGTGCAGTGGAGGATTCGGCCAAGATGAAAAGAAATGCTCCAAGCAAAGTTTGATCCTTCCAAGCTCTAAGATGAGTTTCCCATAACACCTTGTATGATCCCTTGATGTTGCTAGCCAAAGTTGTGTGTTAGAGTTCAAAACAAGCACACTTTCTTCTTGTCTTGCCACAAAACAAATGAAGAATTGGAGAGAGCTTTGAGAGCTCACTGTTTCGGTAATTAGAGAGGGAGAGTAGAACTGATTTTTGTTTCAAAAATCAATTTATATTTATGTCATAATAATTATTAAATAATAATATACTTATGACACAAACCATGCAAAGGCTTAGAGTGTCTAACACTCAATTTCCATGCAATACCCTTGAGTGCTTTGTACACAATCTTCATGCAATACATCAACAATTAAATAATGCAAATAATGACATGTGTCATGTGGGCCCCACACGTTTCCAAATGAAAGTGGGCCCACGTGCACTCACGCGTTCGGATCCGATATTTCCGAAATACCGAACTTACGTCGCGACGTTAATTAAATCGAATTTAAATAAATAATTGCGCCTAGCGAAATTATTATTTACGCCGCTAACGAATTAATTCTAAATTAACTCGTTTGCCCGAATTAAAATCTAATTTTAATTTCACGTCGAAATCGAATTCTGATTATTATATCGAATATAATAATTTTACGATTAATTCTAAATTAATCGTTCTCTCTCTTTTTATAGTACTTTATCCAAGATAAAGTCTCTCCGTAATTAATCCAAGATTAATCGAGTTTGAATCATACGTCATCGGTGAATCTTCGGGAAGCGACCCAAGAGACCTCTAGATATGTTGGCAGTAAATCCGGTTGTCGAACTATTCGAACACGTACGTACCAAGTACTACGTTTTTACCGGTTTACAAGACAAGGTTAGCTTCTAGCAAAACGCCATGCCTACCCAATTCTCTAGAAATATTCTTACTGGAATATTAGATCTATAACAGGCGTAGTATACCGTAGTATAGTGTATATCGAACCAGTATCGGATGATCACATGTAAGGCCTGGGGCTGGATATGTGTCTGCCCCGTACGATACACATATCGGACATCAAGCAACCAGTCTCTTTGAATCGGATAATCCTGACCTAGTCATATTATCCCGATGGTTGCAACCATTATAGAGTACTAGTTCTGTATCCCTCGCGATCATCATCTCCATATGTCTGAAGTGATACTTCCATCTTGACATCACACCCAGTACACTACGATTCTCGATAAACCCAGAAGAGGTATACACAGAACCCGTTAAAGCCCTGGACCACCAAACCTAAATTTTACCGATTGTCGTAAGTACTAGCGATGCAAATCTCAGTTAAGATCATATGCACCTACCCTGAAGCGGACTCCGATAGACACGCAGACATACTACCACAATGGGACTCCGCGGGGTCTATCCAGAGCGAAGCTGTTTTCCGTACCATCGGTAAAACACAACCTCCTACCGCACTTGCATAAGTATCCAATACTTAAATATATGAGAACTATGCCGTTGTGCCCTCACAACATGCACAAGTGCAATACTAGTCTATTCCGCATTATCGATGTCCAATCTCGATAATACTACGACTAGGGATATTTAATGATTAAACCTTTATGGATTGATACTGTCTCATATCATCATAATCCGGAACTAATCATAGGGACTTTTACCATTTATATATCAAAGTAAATAAATTACAAAACGGTAAAAGGCAATTTCATTACTACATAGTTAATTTTGTACAATAATACAATATCATTTACAAAATAGTGACGCTATGGGTCATTACTGTCTAACAATTTAATGATTAAACCTTTATGGATTGATACTGTCTCATATCATCACAATCCGGAACTAATCATAGGGACTTTTACCATTTATATATCAAAGTAATTAAATTACAAAACGGTAAAAGGCAATTTCATTACTACATAGTTAATTTTGTACAATAATACAATATCATTTACAAAATAGTGACGCTATGGGTCATTACTGTCTAACAAACATGTGCCAACTTTCTGAGGTGAAAAAGGTAAGGTTTCAACCGTTCTTCTTTCAACTCCCATTCTCCTCGCATCTGTTGGACTACCAACATAGAATCTCTGTAGATTTCCACACTCCCGGCCTTCAAGGCTATCAATACTATCAAACCAAAAGCACATGCTTCATACTCGGCAATGTTGTTAGTTACTCTGAATGTCAACCTCTTGGCCAAAGGCAAGGTCTCTCCCTCAGGGGTCACTATCACGATCCCAATTCCGGTTCCCTTGTAATTAACTGCTCCGTCAAAATACAGCTTCCATCTCTGAACTGTTATTGCTTGGATCTCTTCATCTGGAAATTCAAACTTATATTGATCCCCCTCAACAGGTTGCAATGCCAGAAACTCTGCTACTGCTCGCCCTTTGATCAATTTGGAGGTGAGATACTCAATGTCGAACTCCGTCAGCAATACTAACCATCTGCCCAATTTTCCCACTAGTGAAGGCACCGAATGAAGATATTTCAGAGGATTCTCCTTTGCCACTACCTGGATCTTGTAAGACTGGAAATAATGCCGCAACTTTCTAGAAGCCCATACCACTGCAAGACAGATCTTCTCTACTTCTTGATACCGAGCCTCATACGGAAGCATCTTCTTACTCAGATAATAGACTGCATGTTCTACCCCTGTCTCATCTGCCTGTACCATCATTGCCCCCAGTGCTTCTGATTCTATAGCCAAATACAATATCAAAGGTCTGCCCGGTCTCAGAGGTTTCAATACAGGAGGCTTTACCAAGTACTCCCTGATTTTGTCGAAGGTTGTCTGACACTGTTCATTCCATCTCACCGGTTGATTTTTCCTCAATAGCTTGAAGATAGGCTCACACACTGATGTCAACTTGGCAATGAACCGACTGATGTATTGAATCTTCCCCAGAAATGCTCTGACTTCCTTCTCAGTCTTCGGTGCTGGAATTTCTGTGATTGCTTTGACCTTTTCAGAGTCTACCTCTATTCCTCCCATTCCCACTATATGTCCCAGTAATTTTCCAGATGTTACCCCAAACACACATTTCTTGGGATTTAGCCGCATGTTGTATTTATCAACTCTCTGAAGGAACCTTTCCAGTGCTTCAAAATGCCCAAATCTTGTCTTCGATTTCACCATCATTTCATCAACATACACTTCAATCTCTTTGTGCATCAAGTCATGGAATAGTGTAGTGGCCATCTGTTGATAAGTAGCTCCCACGTTCTTGAGCCCAAACGACATCACCTTGTAACAATAAGTACCCCACTCGGTAACAAATACAGTCTTGTGTTTATCTTCCTCAGCCATAAGAACCTGATTGTAACCTGAAAACCCGTCTACAAATGAATACATAGCAGATAAAGCCTCACTATCAACCAGTACTTCTATGTGCGGTAAAGGAAAATAATCCTTCGGGCAAGCCTTGTTGAGATTTCTATAGTCCACACACATTCTGACCTTCCCGTCTTTCTTTGGCACTGGCACTATATTAGCCAACCACTCAGGATACTTTACTACTTCCATGAACCCCACATCTATCTGTTTCTTAACTTTCTCTCTGACTTTCTCAGCCCATTCTGGTCTCATCCGTCAGAGTTTCTATTTTACTGGCCTCATATTCGGATAAGTTGGTATTGTGTGCTGGGCAATGTTTCTGTCTACCCCAGGCATGTCCTCATAGGACCAAGCAAACACCTTGGCATATCTACCCAATACTTCTTCTAATTTCTCCCTCTCTTCGGAAGTAACTTCACTTGAAATCAGAATTACCTTGGGGTTCTCAAGTGTACCCCAGTTAAATGCAGTATTTCTAGCTGAATTGATATCAAATATACTTGATTCGTGCAGAGTAAATGGAAATGACTCAGGCAAGTAAGCAAAAGAAATGTCTTTATTATTCGATAATGCGGAAGTACATTCAAACAAATCAGGAAGGTAAATGTCTTCATCATCTATAGACACTTCTTCCTCCGCAACCAGGTTTTCCTCAGGCTTTTTGTCCTCTCCCAGAGTCAGGCTCTCCAACTTCATCAATTCTTCTTCCCAATTCTTTGTTTCCACAGCTTCTTTAGTCAGCGGTTTCTCACCCAACAAATCTTGGAAGATCTCAAATCCAGGCACTACAATCCCATTAACTTCTATCGGTTCAGGCTCCTCTTGGTATCCCGAAGCCTTCACAAAATATTCCATCAGTTTCAGACCATTCTTCTTAACCTTCGGCTTTTCTTCATCAGATGTGTATCCCAAACCCTTCCGAGTAGTATGTCCTCTGAAATCTGGCAATTTTGAACCTTCACCCGGCTCAAACTTCATTTTTTTCATGATCCTAGCCACCCTAGGATCCACCTATTCCTCAAAAGTTGCTGACACCTGAAACCTCGTGAAAGGTTGTATCTCCAAGGCAGCCACAACATTATCTATCTCAGCTCGGATGGTAACAATCTTTCCCTCATACGGGAACTTAATCATCTGATGCAAAGTGGAAGGCACACCCGCAAGTTTGTGAAACCAAGGCCTTCCTAACAACAAGGCAAAAATGGCTGGGATGTCCAGCACTGTAAACTCAACTTCATCCTCAATATGACCAACCTTGACCACTGCTACAAATGTACCCTCGACTCCTTGCTTACTGTCATCATAAGCTTTAATCGTCATACTGGAGGGGTCCAAATCCGTTGCTTTCATACCCAGCTTTGCCAAAATCTTCAACGGGCACACATTAATGGATGAGCCATCATCCACCATCACACAAGAGGTTCTTTTACCCCTCACCTCAGCTCTGATAAAAAAAGGTCTATTATGATTTCTCCCCTCAGCTAGGAGTTCTTCCTCAGAAAAAAGTGATTGTTTGCAAAGTCTCCTTTTGCACTGACCCAACAAACATTGCAGGGTTGGCATCTTCCATCACCACTATCTTGCTTAAGGCCTCAACCATGGCCCGCCTGTGCTTCTGAGATGCATACAATAGGTCCCATATACTAACTTGTGCTCGGGTTTTCCTCAACTGCTGTAGCACTACATCTCCCTTGGCACTTTCTGTATTCTCAGCCACTTCCCTACCCTCGGATAACACTCATTTACCCTTATCAGTCATATCATTGTAGAAACACCCGCTGCATGTCATACCCCTCACTTCTTCTTCATCACTACTGGAGAAGTCTGCCCCGAAACTTTTCCCATGTTCGGTTTCATCTTCGCTGTTACTATCCCAAATCCCAAGGCAAACGGCTTGGAGGTCAAAGGATTTGAGGACAAGGTTCTCGGGTAATCATATAGGTTGGTGGCGGTACGGTACGGTAGTTGGGTAAGGGGTTTCTGGGTGTGTTAGGCCGTTCTGTTTCTGGGTCGGGTATTTTCTTGGAGTCTATCAGGTATTGGATTTCATGGCGGAGTCGGGCGTAATTGTCGGTGTCATGGCCCTTTTGTTGGTGAAAGTAACAGTAAATGTTTAGGTTATAATGTGATGGTGGGGGATTGGGTAATGGTTTGGCTTCTAGGGGTGTCAGAAGTCCTTGTCTCTTCAACTTCTCCAATACTTTGGACAAGGGTCTTCCCAAGTTGGAGAATCTCTGGTTCCGGATAGCGGCAATCTCAGCAGAAACGGGCTTTTTTCCCGATGTCCCCCCAATGGGCCTCCTGTTCAGACCATAGAATTTTCTATTCTCGGCCTCTTCTTCCTCAATATCCATGACAGTTTCCCTCAACTGCCGAAAATCAGTATTCATGGAGGTCATCCTCCTTAGCTTCCCATAGATGGAGGGCTTGGTGTCCTTGATGATCATTTTAATTTGGTCATTCTCCGAGGGCCTAGTCTGCATTTTCAACAACCGACCTCTCCATCGGTCCACAAACTCCTTAAAACTCTCCTCCGATTTTTGCTTAACATTCTCTAGATCGCGGAGTGACAGATCGATCTCTAGGTCAGTGACATACTGCTTCAGGAAGGCATCAGCCAACTCCCTCCAATCTTCCTTCACTTTCTTCTCAAAACTGTGGTACCACACCACGGGAGCTCCCTCGAGCGACATTCCAAACATCTTCTGCACTTGGCGCTGAGATAGGCCAACCGAACTCATGACTGATACAAACTGTCAGAGATGTACTCTTGGATCCCCATTCCCGTTAAACTTAGCCATATCAGGCATCTTGAACTGTGCCGGCAACTGTTTTTCGAAAGTCAGCGTGTCATAATCCAGCAAATCCTCATTCTTACCCCTCATCTTGCGGGTAACTGACTCAACCTGATCCCGGAGCTTCTATAGCTCTACCTGAGACCCAGATACTCTGCCTGATGCATACTTTGCCATATCATCATCAAAAGTGGGGATATCATCCCCCAATCTGTTCGGAGGTTCCTCTTGCTTCACATCCCTAGAACTACCCCCAGCACGAGACCCGGCTATACCAGCCACAGCAGTAGTCAAAGCTTGCAATTATTCAGTGATCTTGGCGAGACCGTTCTCTAACTGATCCATACGGGATACCTCGTTATCGGATTCACTTATGCGTGTTACTGTTCTTTTAGTGAGTCTTGTCTCTTCTCTAACCCAAACGGTATCTATGATGTCTTTTTGAGATATAGAGGGTGTTAACATGATGTATGTATGTATGAGGTGCATGAGATGCATGTAACATATAGAACATACTAAATCAATTAAAATTTTCAAATAAATCGGCCCATTATCATTTTAGAAGCTTTTGGGCTAACTGTCATAGGAGTGAACTCGTCCCAGTTTAAATGGCCCAACGAGTTCACATCTCATGGCAATGAGTCCAACTAAATCCAAATGGTAATGTTCCGAACACAAGCACAAAATGGCCCATCAATATTTAGAAGCCTTTGGCCCAATCGTCATAAGATACGTTCTTGTCCCCGTTTAAATGGCCCAACAAGCCCACATCCCATGACAAATGGTCCAAATGGATCCAAACGACGATGTTCCCGAACACAAGCATAAAAGAAAGGTAATGCAAACATAAAATAATAATTTCTATAGAGTGGCCCATCGACATTTCAGAAGCTTTTGGCCCAATTGTCATAGGATACGAACTCGTCCCAGTTTAAATGGCCCAACAAGTTCGCATTTCTGACAAGAAGTCTAACTGTATCCAAATGAGGATGGCCCACAAACACAAGGAAATAGTTGCTATAGGTCATACAACCCCGGTCAACGTGTGGGTTCGTAAGAGTGTAGACAAAGGCTCTCACCGGCGAAGGATGGCCCACAACTAGGTCTCCCTACTCAAGGGTTCGAGCGACCAAGTGAGCGCACCCTTTTTTATACACTAAGGTACGTGCTAACGAGCTATTGTGTGTGACTGACTGTTAAATGGACTCCCCATTGTAGATTCCCAGAGGGAGGGTGGAGCGAGGCTCACTTAAATACCCAAACCTCTTAGGCTCTTATCGCTTGGTGTCAGGAATAAACAACGAGTCCTCCAAATTAGTCCATCACCATAGGCTACGAGTAGATGGCTATTTAGGTGCCTTCACAGCTTTTCCTTCTAGAAAGGTAGTGAGTGAAGGAAGACACCAAACCATTACCTATCCTCAAAATGCCTCTGATTAAACCCCTTTCAACCCACGGTAGACATGGTCAATTAAAGCACAAATCATAATATTACAAGACATTATTTCGGGGCCGATTCTCTATCCCAAGTGGAGTCACCAGACTATGGGAACACAGAAACTGGGCGACGCATGCTGTCCCGGGCTCGCGGCCTGGTTGGGAATACGGAGTAGCCCGCGGGGGACTAAATCAGAGAATAATGGAGTCGCCACCCGGTGTGACCCGGGAAAATGAGATTTGAGGCTGCACTCACCCCTTGCAAGGGAAGACCTCAAACCGTTGGGTTCGGAATGGTCCCTTACTTATGTCACTTGTAATGAAAGGATTTTTTCAATAATTCAACCAAGCCTAAGCAACATATTTCCAAGAATAATTTACTCCTAAGTTCACATGCATAGGTACTAAACTCATATCTAAATTTACATATAACACATTTTCATACTTGCATATAACCTATTGGCATACAATCTACGTCTGAATTCATGCATAAAGATAAATTGACATGCAGAAGGCATACAATTTCACATTGGTAGGCATAGAAGCGCACATAAATAACGTTCATACAAGCATACATATTAAGGAAAGACTCTTAAGTGCATAGTAGAAGTAGATAACTCAAGAGGTAATACAAATGCATAAGGTAAAAAGAGACAAATATATGCTAAGGTAGACATGTCATGATGTGATGTAGAAGGGATCTCTAGAATTGACACGAACACATGCGTTGGTCTTTTCCAGTGGTATTGTGATGTAGTTTGAGGCTGTTTTAGAGGTGCCTGATGCGTCAAAGGGGGCTGCTGGTTTGAGTGTTTGTGGCTTTTGCGTGAAGGTTGGGTTATGTGGCTAAAGGCCAGAGGACGTGTTGTGGAGTGGGCAGTTACGGGGTTGTGTTGGACAAAATGACCCATAGCGTCACTATTTGCACAGATCATTGTGTTGTTGTAGCAAATTAACTATGTGACAAAGATATTGCACTCTCATCATTTGTGATTAGATCACCATAGATATATAAATGAAGAGAGGTCCCCATGATTAGTACCTGGACTGAGAATGATATGAGACAGTATCAGTCCCCGAAGGTTTAATCATTAAATATCCCTAGCCGTAGTATTATCGAGACTGGACATCGATAATGCGGAATAGGCTAGTATTGCACTTGTGCACGTTTGTGAGGGCACAACGGCATAGTTCTCATATATATAAGTGTTGGATACTTATGCAAGTGCGATAGGAGGTCGTGTTTCACCGATGGTACGGGAAACAGCTTCGCTCTGGATAGACCCCTCGGAATCCCATTGGTATTATGACTATGTGTCTATGGGAGGCCGAAATCAAGGTAGGTGTGTATAGTCTTAACCTGAGACTTGCACCGCTAATACTTACGATAATCGATAAACTTTGGTCTTGGTGGTAGGGGGCTTTACCCGGTTCTGTGTACACCACTTCTGGGTTTATCAGAGAGTCGTAGAGTATTGGGTGTGATGTCAAGATGGAAGTATCACTTCAGTCATATTGGAGATGATGTCACGCAGGATACGGTATTAGTGCTCTTAAGTGCTGCGCGGCCATCGGGATATTATGACAAGGTCATGTATATCCGATTATAGAGACTAGTTACCAGACATCCGACATGTGCTTCGTACGGGTCAGACACTTATCCAGCCCCAGGCCTAGCACGTGATTATCCGATACTGGGCCAATATACACAATACTTAGTATACTACGCTTGATACAGATCTTAATATTCTTAAATGGATATGTCCGGAGAATTGGGTAGACTTGGTGCTTTGCTAGGAGTCGACCTTGTCTCGTAAATCGGTAGAACGTAGTACTTGGTACGTACGTGATTCGGATACTCCGACGACCGTATTTACTGCCAGATTATCCGGGGATCTCATGGGTCGCTTCCCGATAATCCACCGATGACGCACAACTCGCACTCTTGAATAATCTGGGATTATACAGAAGAGAGAGAAAATTAATCTAGGATTAATAACGGAGATGTTTTATCCGGGATAAAATGTCGTCTAAAGAGAGAGAACGATTAATTCGGAATTAATCGATGTATTAATATATTCGATATATTAGACGAAATTAGATTTCGACGCGGAATTAAAATCAGATTTTAATTCGGGCAAACAAGTTAATTTAGAATTAATTCGTTAGCGACGTAAATAATAATTTCGCTAGGCGCAATTATTTATTTAAATTCGATTGAATTAACGTCGCGACGTAAGCTCGGTATTTCGGAAATATCGAACCCGAACGCGTGAGTGCACGTGGGCCCACTTTCATTTGGAAACGTGTGGGGCCCACATGACACATGTCATTCTAATGCATTGCATGTAGATTGTGTACATTGCACTCAATGTCATTGCATGGAGTTTGAGTGTTTGACACTCTAAGCCATTGCATGTTTTGTGTCATAAATTTATTATTAATTAATAAATATTATGGCATAAATATAAATTGATTTTTGGTAAATCATTTTAACTATATACACAATTTCATCTCTCTCAAAAACTCTCTCCTCTCTCACGCAAATTACTCACTGGTTTTGAACCAGTTTGGGCGTGAATAAGGGAAGCAAGGGTTGGGTTTTCATGGTGAAAACCGCAAGTGCTAGCACACTACGAGTCTTGCGAAGGTGGTAGGGAGGTTCACCCATGAGCCGGGATCCATCGGACGAAGCTCGGAGCTCCGTTTCTTCACTCAATTTTCTGTTATTGTAGGACAGTGGACTGTTGCAGTGGTGAGATCAAGGCAGTGCGTTTTTGGGCTTGAATCGTCTCCAAATCGACATAACCGATCAATGTGAGTATTCCGCTACCTCCGTTGGTGTGTTCACACATTATTTCATGTCTTGATTTGATCTTGGGACCTTAGAATAAACCAACAATGGCATCATGAGCTAATGTTGCAAGCATGAAATTTGTAGGGTTTAAAATTTGGGTAAATGTGATTTGAGCATGATTTGAATAAATTGCTTGTTTGAGTATGTTTATAACATGTTTAAATTCATTTTGGTTGGACCAATTTGTTGAAAATTGATTTGGAATAATTTTCCCCAAAAATATCATGTTGGCCGAATGTTTATTGTATTTTGGATTCTTGGAATTTTGTGATTTTGATTCATTTGATGAGTTAGAATCGATTAGGTTGACGTTAATTTGAATCGAATTGGATTGGATTTCGAATTGGACAAAAACCCCAAAAATTCTATGTTGGCCGAATTGGATATGCCCTAATGTTGTCTTGGAATTTTTTGATTTTGATAATTGGATGTATTGGAAATCATTCGGGATATGTATTTAATGTCGATTGCGGATTAATTGGATTGAAACCGAATTGGACATGAAATCACTCCCTTGGCCGAGAGTTAGAAGCAGATGTAATATGGGTTTGATTTTTCATTATGTGTGTTTGACATGTAATAATGAATTAAGTATGATTAATTGGACTAATTTAGTGTTTTGGAAATGTTGATTTAGTTGATTAATCATATAATGCACTTTTGGTAATTAAATTGTGAAAATTGGATTTTTGGATTTAATTAATTGGGCCTAATTTTGGAAATTAGAATTTATTGTTGTAATTGGGCCTTTTGGGCTTGATTTATCAAGTTTGGTTTAGGCCAAGTGGATTGGATCCAATTGGGCCCAAAACCTTAACCATAAAGCCCAATTGCGGCTAATGAACCTTTAATGTTCAATTGGGCCTAATGGGCCAAGATTGATTTATGGGCTTATGGGGTAAATCCCGGATTGGACTTTGGTTATCGGTTTGACCCGAGTTGACCAAAAGTCCACGCCTTAAGAAATCAATCAAAAGCCCATTGGACTTTAATTGAATTGACGTTGGACGTTAATCGGTCTTTGAGACGCGTTACGATTAGATTTGGAATTTAAATCGTAAAAGGTTTATTAAATAAAAGTGTAATATTTAATTTGGAATTGAATAGTGAATTAGTATTAAATACATGTTAAATTAGATTTAATGATGTAGTTTAATTTAATTCATGAATTCGTACTTTAAGTACTTATTCGCAAAAACGAGTTTGACTCGAACAAAATCAAATCGTTGTTTGAACATTGGATGATCACTTAATTATCAGATTAATTAATTTGATTAGATTGATTGATAGCATGCTTATGTGTGTGAATACGTGGTTGTGTTGAATGAATAAAGTATATCGGATGAATATTAGTCGGGTGGGCAATTTTAGAAATTGTTGTAATAAATTCGATTTATTAAATTGGACCTGCGTGTCCAGCCTTATCACCTTCTTTCTCTTTGTATTCTCTTCTCACCTATTCCCCTATATGTATATGAGGTTTCTTTAGAAGTGTAGTGTAACGGGTAGAAGTTGTACAAGTGCTAGCTTGAGTGAGAAAGGGAGAGATTTGATCTAGGATCAATGTGTTGAGTATCCATCCGCATATCATTATTATTTTATTTCATACTCGCTTTATTATGTTTAGAATGCATGTTTAAGGGTGTATGATGATGAGACCTTAACAAAGATAATTAAATTGGTAGCCAATTTGCACGCGAAAAAACCCTCGTTTTATATTAAGCAAATATCCTTCCATTGAATGATTCTTGTTCAAGATCCGAAGTTGGCATTGGTTTGTTTTTGACCAAAGTCAAGACCTTTGTCAATCAAGGATGTACTTGAATCATGAGAGTTTTGTTGCATATCGTGTGTCTTGTCCAAATCGTGATTTTTATTGACCAAAGTCAGATCACTTTTTGTCCAATGACATTGATTACGAAACTTTCCTCGTCAATGGGTCCCGCTTAACTGGAATCATTAGGTTTGTGTTTGGCCAAAGCCAAGGCCTAAATGATTCAGAGGATAGGGTTAGGAAAATGTAATGGATACATTGACATTATACATATGTTTCGGACTTGGATGTCCACCTAACCGGATCTAGGAATTGGATGAGATCCAATTGATCTGAGAGATCTACCTAGTTAAATAGCATACAGCCTTTTATTGGCCAAAGTCAGGGTTGTGTGTTATTTAATAGGATCCTAGCCCACTAGGAAACACGGTTTCCCGAGTACTCCACAGAGGGTTAGAGGCTCGACGAAAAATAGTGGGAGGCAAGTATTGAATTTGCAACATTCGTTCAATTACTCGCTAAACACGCTCATTTTATTTTACTCGTCATATTAATTAAAAGTATTAGTCGGACTAATATTTTATGTGTTTTAAAAATATATATAGTTGGACTATATACAAACTCATTCAATATATAGTTGATTTTGTAATTGGATTATAGTAATCAATATAATTGAATTAAATGATAGTTGATTTTATAAAGGGATTATAGTAATCAATATTAAAATTATAGTTGATTAAATAATTGGGTTATTGTAATCATTATAATAAATAGTACCTTATTAAAATTGATTAAATAGTTGGACTATTGAAATCAAAAAGGAATTGAAAAGTTGAATATTTAAAATATATAATCCTTGGATTAAATGTTTTAAATGATTTAATTTTCAATTGGGAATTAATAATAGGTTAATTTATTTGATAAAATAACTTATTATGACTAAGCCCATTATTAAGCAAATAGTAGAGCATAAAGTCTTTGGAAGATTTATGTGATAATGACTTTAGTGCTTAATTAATATACTTATAATAAATCTATCTTTAGATTTAAAAGTATTTAAAATTACAATTAATAATTCTTGGAGAATTAATTGACTATTCTAGTGGAGAAAAGTCAAAGTTTGCAATTGGGCATGTAGCACAAGGTGCACATCGTTTCGATATTCCGAAACCCAAGGCTTGGCCAAAGGTTTGTGAAATATTGAAAAGGATAATTGACATATCCCAAAGTGACTGCCATTTGGATATGGTAGACACGAAGGAATTAAAGAAAGGGCGAGGCTCTAACTTTAAAATATTTGTCAAAGTTATGTTCACTACTAGTATTAAAATTGGATTTTAAATACTTAGTGTGGTACATAAAATATATGTATTGACGTTCAGAATCCGCTGTGAGTTGGATACTAGCTTCAAGCCGAGATTTCTCTACGAATTGGAAATGGGACGAAAGTCGCTGTTTCGACCGTGGATACCTAAGTTTAGGAACTACCCTTTCGGTATGTACTTAAATTAGGATATGTTATAATGTAACTAGTTTGACTAGAGACATTATCTCTATATCAGTGTTTAATCCATTGCGGATAAAACCTTTATATTCTAGAACACTAAAGTGTTTCATTATATAAAGATGATACTGAGATAAATACATTGGATGTAAATAACAGAATTTATATTTTGAATATAAAGAAAAATCTCAAACATATAAAATGACAAATAAATAGCTCAAATTGATTTGATCAAGGAGACTTATTTGTGGCATTGTTGTCTAGGACACAATTAAACAAGACTCGTATATCCACACTTTTTGAAGAGTGGGTACTAGGACTGATTTGACTATTCAAATAAGGTCTACGAATCTAGTTTATTAGGTTAAATACCTAAAATACTATTTACTTGGTAATAGTAAAAGGGCCACCGATCTGTTAGCCCTATTCATGGTGAATTAAGTGGGCCCATATCTAGCTAGACTAGATGTGAACATGAATAATTCGTGACCGTAACGGATGTAGCATCACGTTGTGGTTATGTGTTTCTTTTGAAGAACACAGATCGTAAACTTTTGAAGTTTCGACACGAAGAAAACAAAACAGATCGGCTATAGTGTTATTCCGCCACGGTAAGACCGAAATGGAAAATACTTAAGCAGTAAGTTTCATATATATAAATGAAAGAGTACGGTGTTCTTTCATGTGAGGACTCCTCCCGAGACACGTCAGTTAGACGGTATGTCTGAACTAAAATCGAATTTTGTTGGACATGATAAGGTTTATCATGAGTCGCTCTGAGCTGCTATTTCCTTCTACAGGATATGTATTAACAGTGCAAAACTTATTTAGAATAAGGTTCCATATAAATCTGTTTGACAGATATCATATAGGATATGAACAGGAAAGAAACGAGGTTTCTCATTCCTGATAATTTGGGTATGCTAGGCATAGAGTTTGGATGATACCAAACTAAGGACCCAAATTGGATAAGTGCCAATATAGGTTATCCTAAGGGAAACCTTAAGTATAGTACTTGTAAATCCCACATGAGAATAATATAATTGTTGCTCACCATGCGGTTTTCCTGAGAGGAATACCGATATGCAGTGGTTAGTGGGAGGATAGTAATACTCGATGAAAATCGGAGTAATACTGTTCAAGGCACGAAGTCCTTAATGGAACACAAATAGTTCATCTATGATGAATCTATACCATTAATCTTCAAATATACAAGAACTTCGTAGATCGGATAGAGTCAGAAAACAACCTAGGGTATGGGTTTCTGATCTCACCTCATAAAGATGTCAATCTTATGGAAGTGTACCATCCGACTACGTTATGAGGAAGTGATACGAGGTATCGACTCCCTGTTGTGGCAAAGTGCCATGAATCCAAAATGGATACCATGTATAACAACTATTTTGAATACTAGTTGTTGTACCATAAGGCATTGTGCCTATGGTACATTGTACGTCTTCAAGGAAGACATACATGGATAGCAACATACCAACGTACAAAGCTAGGCTTTTGACGGAAAGGTATCGTTATCAACATTGTGTTAATAACGGTTCAACCTTTTACCTGTTGCCATGGTAAATCCATTTTGAAGATGCTTGTTGATAACTGTATATTTCATTTATGAAATATGTCAGTTACAAATCAAAATCGCTTTCCTGAAAAGGAAACCTTTTGGAGAATGTTTACAACATTCTGACGATTTTGTATAACCGACAAACAAGGTTTGCGGATTATTCAATCCATGTTTGGATTGAAGCAAGCATAGGGTTCTTGGAACTGACGTTTTGAAATAATCATAATGGTTTATGATTTAACTCAAAACGAAATAATTCTTGTGTATATAAGGAGGTTAGTGGGAGAGGGCACTGACAATGAAATTCCCATAAAACAATTGGTGAAAGCTTGGCTTTCTTGGATATTCTTTCAATAGAAATTCTCCGTAGAATTCTGGGGAGAGTAACAACCTTTATTCAAGGAATAAAGATCTACTGGGCTAGATTTGGAGTTGGTAACACTCTCTGGGAAATTGTACATTTAAAATGTACTTGTATTGGTGTCTCATACGCTTTGAGCATATGGAGTCACTATCGGGTCAATCCAAGTGATAGTCACTGGATTGAAGATTAAAGAACATCTGTTAGTATCTGAGAGAACTAAAGATGTTGTCTTAAACTATGGAGATGGAGAACTTGAAGTGACTGGGATCACTGTTGCAAGTTTCCAAACCGGTAAATACTGCGGTACTATAAAGTTTGAACACTGGGACAGTGAGCTGGAAATCTTCCGAGCAAGATAACTGTTGCCGAATTAACAACAAATGCGGATTATTGCTGCAGCTGAGGCAGCAATAGAAGCCATTTGGATCGATAATAAATCTAATTAGATTAGATATAGTTCTGTTAGCAGCTGAGCTAGGCGTCAGCACAGGCTAAAGAATTAAAGGTCTCATCGACGATCCAGATATATACTTCTATATCATCTGATTCGTTCGGATCATACATCGTGGCAATGTGATGATCGTGTAAATCGCGTCAGACGATAATTAAGCAAATCCGCTGACGAAAACCTTTCCTCAGCAATTTGAGCGAACCGTACATAGTTCAGGTGTGGGACACTTGAGTGACTGGCTATGTGCGAAGTGGGAGATTGTTGGACAAAATGACCCATAGCGTCACTATTTGCACAGATCATTGTGTTGTTGTAGCAAATTAACTATGTGACAAAGATATTGCACTCTCATCATTTGTGATTAGATCACCATAGATATAAAATGAAGAGAGGTCCCCATGATTAGTACCTGGACTGAGAATGATATGAGACAGTATCAGTCCCCGAGGTTTAATCATTAAATATCCCTAGCCGTAGTATTATCGAGACTGGACATCGATAATGCGGAATAGGCTAGTATTGCACTTGTGCACGTTTGTGAGGGCACAACGACATAGTTCTCATATATATAAGTGTTGGATACTTATGCAAGTGCGATAGGAGGTCGTGTTTCACCGATGGTACGGGAAACAGCTTCGCTCTGGATAGACCCCTCGGAATCCCATTGGTATTATGACTATGTGTCTATGGGAGGCCGAAATCAAGGTAGGTGTGTATAGTCTTAACCTGAGACTTGCACCGCTAATACTTACGATAATCGATAAACTTTGGTCTTGGTGGTAGGGGGCTTTACCCGGTTCTGTGTACACCACTTCTGGGTTTATCAGAGAGTCGTAGAGTATTGGGTGTGATGTCAAGATGGAAGTGTTGGATAATATGACCCATAGCGTCACTATTTGCACAGATCATTGTGTTGTTGTAGCAAATTAACTATGTAATAAGGAAATTGCACTCTCATCATTTGTGATTAGATCACCATAGATATATAAATGAAGAGAGGTCCCCATGATTAGTTCCTGGATTGAGATGATATGAGACAGTTTCAGTCCACGAAGGATTAATCATTGAATATCCCTAGCCGTAGTATTATCGAGACTGGACATCGATAATGCGGAATAGGCTAGTATTGCACTTGTGTGCGTTGTGAGGGAACAACGGCATAGTTCTCATATATATAAGTGTTGGATACTTATGCAAGTGCGATAGGAGGTCGTGTTTCACCGATGGTACGGGAAACAGTTTCGCTCTGGATAGACCCCTCGGAATCCCATTGGTATTATGAATATGTGTCTATGGGAGGCCGAAATCAAGGTAGGTGTGTATAGTCTTAACTTGAGACTTACATCGCTAATGCTTACGACAATCGATATACTTTAGTTGAGGTCGTCTAGGACTGTAACCGGTTCTGTGTACGCCAATGCCGGGTATATTGAGAATCGTAGTGTATTGGATGTGATGTGAAGACGGAAGTGTCACTCCAGTCATAATGGAGATGATGTCACGCAGGATACGGTATTAGTGCTCTTAAAGTGATGCGCATCCAATCGTGATATTATGACCAGGTCATGAATATCCGATTATAGAGACTAGTTACCAGACATCCGATATGTGTTTCGGACGGGGCAGACACTTATCCAGCCCCAGCCCTAGCACGTGATTATCCGATACTGGGCCGATATGCACAATACATTAGTATACTACGCTTGATACAGATCTTAAATATTCCTTAATGGATATGTCCGGAGAATTAGTAGACTTGGTGCTTTGCTAGGAGTCGACCTTGTCTTGTAAATCGGTAGAACGTAGTACTTGGTACGTACGTGATTCGGATACTCCGACGACCGTATTTACTGCCAGATTATCCGGGGATCTCATGGGTCGCTTCCCGATAATCCACCGATGACGCACAACTCGCACTCTTGAATAATCTGGGATTATACAGAAGAGAGAGAAAATTAATCTAGGATTAATAACGGAGATATTTTATCCGGGATAAAATGTCGTCTAAAGAGAGAGAACGATTAATTCGGAATTAATCGATGTATTAATATATTCGATATATTAGACGAAATTAGATTTCGACGCGGAATTAAAATCAGATTTTATTCGGGCAAACGAGTTAATTTAGAATTAATTCGTTAGCGACGTAAATAATAATTTCGCCAGGCGCAATTATTTATTTAAATTCGATTGAATTAACGTCGCGACGTAAGCTCGGTATTTCGGAAATATCGAACCCGAACGCGTGAGTGCATGTGGGCCCACTTTCATTTGGAAACGTGTGGGGCCCACATGACACATGTCATTCTAATGCTTTGCATGTAGATTGTGTACATTGCACTCAATATCATTGCATGGAGTTTGAGTGTTTGACACTCTAAGCCATTGCATGTTATGTGTCATAATTTTATTATTAATTTAATGAAAATTATGGCATAAATATAAATTGATTTTTGGTAAATCATTTTTAACTTAACACAACACATTTTTCTCTCTCAAAATGCTCTCTTCTCTCACGCCCAAATGGGGCAAACTGCTCACTGTTTTTCATCACAAAAACGTGAACAATAGGGAAGCAAGAGTGGATTTTCATGGTGAAAATTCAAGTGCTAGCACACTTACAAGTCTTGCGAAGGTGGTAGGGAGGTTCGACCATGAGACGGGATCCATCCAACGAAGCTAGGAGCTCCATTTCTTCACTCAATTTTCTGTTTTTGTAGGCAGTGGGCTGCTGCAGTGGGCTTACAAAGGCAGTGCGTTTTTGGGCTTGAATCGTCTCCAAATCGACATAACCGATCAATGTGAGTATTCCGCTACCTCCGTTGATGTGTTCACACATAATTTCATGTCTTGACTTGATCTTGGGACCTTAGAATAATACCAACAGGAAGTATCACTTCAGTCATATTGGAGATGATGTCACGCAGGATACGGTATTAGTGCTCTTAAGTGCTGCGCGACCATCGGGATATTATGACAAGGTCATGTATATCCGATTATAGAGACTAGTTACCAGACATCCGACATGTGCTTCGTACGGGGCAGACACTTATCCAGCCCCAGGCCTAGCACGTGATTATCCGATACTGGGCCAATATACACAATACTTAGTATACTACGCTTGATACAGATCTTAATATTCTTAAATGGATATGTCCGGAGAATTGGGTAGACTTGGTGCTTTGCTAGGAGTCGACCTTGTCTCGTAAATCGGTAGAACGTAGTACTTGGTACGTACGTGATTCAGATACTCCGACGACCATATTTACTGCCAGATTATCCGGGGATCTCATGGGTCGCTTCCCGATAATCCACCGATGACGCACAACTCGCACTCTTGAATAATCTGGGATTATACAGAAGAGAGAGAAAATTAATCTAGGATTAATAACGGAGATGTTTTATCCGGGATAAAATGTCGTCTAAAGAGAGAGAACGATTAATTCGGAATTAATCGATGTATTAATATATTCGATATATTAGACGAAATTAGATTTCGACGCGGAATTAAAATCAGATTTTAATTCGGGCAAACGAGTTAATTTAGAATTAATTCGTTAGCGACGTAAATAATAATTTCGCTAGGCGCAATTATTTATTTAAATTCGATTAAATTAACGTCGCGACGTAAGCTCGGTATTTCGGAAATATCGAACCCGAACGCGTGAGTGCACGTGGGCCCACTTTCATTTGGAAACGTGTGGGGCCCACATGACACATGTCATTCTAATGCATTGCATGTAGATTGTGTACATTGCACTCAATGTCATTGCATGGAGTTTGAGTGTTTGACACTCTAAGCCATTGCATGTTTTGTGTCATAAATTTATTATTAATTTAATAAATATTATGGCATAAATATAAATTGATTTTTGGTAAATCATTTTAACCATATACACAATTTCATCTCTCTCAAAAACTCTCTCCTCTCTCACGCAAATTACTCACTGGTTTTGAACCAGTTTGGGCGTGAATAAGGGAAGCAAGGGTTGGGTTTTCATGGTGAAAACCGCAAGTGCTAGCACACTACGAGTCTTGCGAAGGTGGTAGGGAGGTTCACCCATGAGCCGGGATCCATCGGACGAAGCTCGGAGCTCCGTTTCTTCACTCAATTTTCTGTTATTGTAGGACAGTGGACTGTTGCAGTGGTGAGATCAAGGCAGTGCATTTTTGGGCTTGAATCGTCTCCAAATCGACATAACCGATCAATGTGAGTATTCCGCTACCTCCGTTGGTGTGTTCACACATTATTTCATGTCTTGATTTGATCTTGGGACCTTAGAATAAACCAACAGGTTGTGTGTGCAATTCGGTCGTAGGTGCATTTGATTGATGATGGCAGATTGGCGAGGGCTTATGGTGCGTGAGGCGTGATGGGTGTAAGGGGGAGATGGCTTATGGCAGTGATTGTTACGTGCATGGGGCTTGCAGTTCACGTGAAGGCATGTGATTTTGTGGAATATGCTGAGGCGGTGTAGTGAAGCTAGTTGAATTGAGGGTTTTGTTTTACGTGGAGAGAGACTGTATATACGGGATGAGGCAGTGGCGTGGCTGAAGGGTTCTTGTGCGTGAACAAAGGAAAGTGCAAGGGCTGATAATATGGGTACACAATTAATAAAATATCGAGCCAAGACAGGGATAGATGATGCAATCAATAGATGAAAGACGCGGTAAATATCGTGGTAAAGGTAGCCTTTTAGGCTTTTCTTTCCTTAAATAGAGAACCTTTTAGTCCAACACAATAAGCCCATGCACTTTTCATTACAATGCGTACAAAGATAAAGACAATAACATCGGACTTCGTATACCCGATTGAACACATCTTACATTCAATCGAATATACATTAATCGGCGCGGCAAAGCATTGTGGTAAAATATTTTAACCCCTCAGAATAGGGGACCTTTAATCCAACTTACTAAGCCCATGCGCTCGATCACATCATGCATATAAAAATAAAGACAATAACATCGGACTTCGTATACCCGATTGAACACATCTTACATTCAACCGAATATAAATTAATCGGCGTGGCAAAGCATCGTGGTAAATGATTTTAACCCCTCAGAATAGGGGACCTTTAATCAAACTTACTAAGCCCATGTGCTCGATCACATCATGCATATAAAAATAAAGACAATAACATCGGACTTCGTATACCTGATTGAACACATCTTACATTCAACCGAATATACATTAATCGACGCGGCAAAGCATCGTGGTAAATGATTTTAACCCCTCAGAATAGGGGACCTTTAATCCAACTTACTAAGCCCATGCGCTCGATCACATCATTACATAAACAAATAACATGCGGAATTTAAATGACGAGTAATAAATAAATCAAAGCAACATAAAATAAAAGAATGTGTCGTTTACTCAAGTGGTACGTGGAGTTGTATCCCGAGTACAGATCATACTACCGTCAATTCGGAATCGGCTATGAAATTTATGTCCGGGTTTCCATCCGATATACCGCGAGAGTTGACATATCTTTCATTTTATTCCAAGGCCACAACATACAATATTTCGTAATACATGCATATTTATCCACTCAAGGGCCAAAACAAGCATTTTAACATAATAATCATGCGAACAATACTCAATAAATAATAAAATAAAACTGAAAATGAGTGTGAAAAAATACCCTCAGGTCTAACCTTTTTTGCCGACTTTCGAACTTGCGTTTCGCGGAGATCGGAAGGGTTAAAGCTCCTCAATTTTCTGTTTCACTGGCTTAGTGTCTTAGCTCGCTGTTTCGCTGTTTTGCTTGTTGTTTGACCTCCGTTTTGCTGCTGTTTTATCTGTATTTCTGCTTACTGTTTTAGGTCTTCAAAGCTACTATTTTTGCGTTTTTTAGGGGGTCTAAGTGCTGTTTTTTAGGTGCAGTTTTGGGGTATAGTTTGCGGCAGTTTTGGAGTGGTTGTTTGGAAGGCTAAATTTCAGTGATGTAGCTGCTGTTTTTGGCGTTATTTTGCTGCTGTATATGGAGTGTTTTGGCTGCTGTATCAGGCTGTGTCTTTCGGTAATGTGAGGGAGCGTTTGAAGGCTTGTTGTTTTCGGTAATGTGAGGGTGGAGATGAAGAGAATTGTTTGCTATTTTTCTTATGATTTGCGTGTAATGTCAAGGATTTCTTGCTATGATTTGCGTGTGAGTTGTGTATTCTGAAGGGGCTGCATGTCTTGGTTAGGGGTTGTTTATATAGAGAAAGGTTAGGGTTTCCCCTTGTCTCACAATGAAAAGATTGGATTTGGTGTCAAACAAGGAAAGGATTTGATTGATTGGGGGGACAAATTTTTGTGAATTAGGAAGGTTGAATATTTAATTTGCTTGGTTTATTAATACAATATTTTAATTGGTTAGGATTGATTTTAATTAGGCATAATATTTCTTTAATTTAGTATACTGGATTAGGAAGTTACAATATTTTAATTTGGTATAATTATATTTTATGTTTTATTTAATTTGGTATATCAATTAATTAATATTTTGTTTAGTTAATATTTAATTTAATTAATATTTGATTTAATTTGTATGTATTTTAGGGGCTATGGGCGTGTGGGCCTCTCTTGGTGGGCTAGGTGTTGTGTTGGTTTGGTGAGTGGGCTTAGGTGGGTGGCAAGGTTTTTTGGGACAAGGTTAAAAGGTTTGCGGGTTTTTTTTTTGGGGCCAAATGTGCTCTAGACGGAGGTCCAACAAGTGAGCTTGACGCTAAACAAGTGAATAAGGATCTAACGAAATACCGATTCCCTTACGACGACCGTGTCCCGTAATATCCTTAACTAAAAAAGGTAGTTCCTCCAACTGAGACTCATCATCGGGTTTCACATGCAAAAATGCAATGCCTACAGGAGGGTGGAGCGAGGCTCTCTTAAGTACCCTAGCCTCTTAGGCTCTTATCGCTTGGTGACAGGAATAAACAACGAGTCCTCCAAATTAGTCCATCACAATAGGCTACAAGTAAATGATTATCTAGGTGCCTTCACAGCTTTTCCTTATAGAAAGGTAGTGAATGAATGAAGACACCAAACCATTACCCGGCCTTAAAAGTGCCTTTGATTAAACCTCTTTTATCCCACAGTAGACACGGTTAATTAAAGCACAAATCATAATATTACAAGACATTATTTCGGGGCCGATTCTCTATCCCCAGTGGAGTCGCCAGACTGTGGGACACAGAAACTGGGCGACGCATGCTGTCCCGGGCTCGGGGCCCGGTTGGGAGTACAGAGTAGCCCGCGGGGAACTAAACCGGAGAATAATTGAGTTACCACTCGATGCGAACCGGGAAAATGAGATTTAAGGCCGCACTCACCCCTCGCAAGGGAAGACCTCAAACCGTTGGGTTCAGAATAGTCCCTTACTTATGCCACTTGTAATAAAATGATTTGTGCAATAATCTAACCAAGCCTAAGCAACATATTTCCAAGGATAATCTATTTCCAAGTTCGCATGCATAAATCAAAGGTTTATCTAAGTTCACATGTAACACATTTTCATATTTACATACAACCTATTTGCATATAATCTTTGTCCGAATTTGCATGCATAAAAGTAAATTGAAATACGGCAAGTATGCAAATTCATAAGCATATTATATTCATGGATACGGAAACGCAAGCAAACAATGATAATACAAGCATGCATAAAATTGAATCAGAATGATGGCAAACACATAATTTCATAAACACATTGCATTGATAATCATGGAAGCGCAAACATGCAATAATTATACAAGCATGCATATTAAAGAGAAGCAATCAGGTTCGTAATACAAATGGATAACCAATAAGGGCAATTATGCATAAAATATGATGAAGAGGACTCAGTTCAGTGTATGCGCTTTCATGTAGCATTCGAAAACGTGTTCGAACGGTAAAAAGAAGGTTCTCGTTCGTGTGGCGTTTGATAACGCGTTCGAACGGGACCAGATCTGATGAAAAAAATGCATACACGTTCGAGTAGCGTTCGTAAACGGGTTCGAATGGTAAACAGAAGGTTCACATTCGAGTAGCGTTCGTAAACGTGTTCGAACGGAAATGAAACAGAATGCTCACATTCGTATGGCATTCAGAAACACGTTCGAACGGGGTTACAGCAGTGACCCCTAAAATGCAGTAAACAACATGACACATACGTGAACAAATGAATAAATGACACCTAATCAATAATAACGGGCTAAAAGGCGCGGCAAATCGTTGTGGCAAAGGTAGCCATGCGCATTGCAACATGATGCATGATTATGCAAGAAGATGACATACGGAGAAAAGCAGATAACGAAATAAAAGGCGCGGTGAAGTATCGTGGTAAAGGTTATTTAACCTCTCAAAATAGAGGACCTTTAATCCAACTTACTAAACCTATGCGCATCACATCCTAATGCATATAAAAATAAAGACAACAATATCGGACTTCGTATACCCGATTGAACATATCTCACATTCAACCGACTATACATCATACGGCGCGGCAAAGCATAATGGTAAAGGATTTTAACCTCTCAAAATAGAGGACCTTTAATCGCACTTACTAAGCCCATGCGCTTTATCTCATCATAACTCAAACAAATAAGATACAGAAAATAAATGACGACAATAAACAAATCAAGATAAAATAAAGTATGTGCCGTGTACTCAAGTGGTACGTGGAGTTGTATCCCGAGTACAGATCATACTACCGTCTATTCAGAATCGGCTATGAAATTTATGTCCGGGTTTCCATCCTATATACCACGAGAGGCGACACATTTTTCATTCATTCAAGGGCCACAATCATGTATCCACAAACGACTCTCATGCGAATAAAACAATTAAAAAAACAAATGACAATAAATAGAAAAAGTGCCCTCAGGTCTAACCTTTTAAATCACCTCTCGGATGTACGGTACACGATCGTCGGAAGGGCTAACACTCCGCAACTCCTCCAGTTAACTGGTTCAATGCTCTTGTTCGTTGTCTCACTATTTTGAGTCGTCGTTCTCCCTGTTTTACTGCTATTTTTACTGTATTTCGCTGCTCTTTTGGTGACGTTTTCTGGTCACTACGTTTGCTGTATTTAGGCTAATGTTCTTGGTGTATTTGGGCTGCTGTTTGGGTGTGATTTTCGGTGGTGTTATGGTGTGGTTTGGGGGCTGTTTTGGTGAGGTAAAGGGGCTGTTCGGGATGTGTTTTGGTCAAGGCAATGTGGGTTCTTTGGTTTGTGATTTTCAGTTATTGAGAGTGAGTGAGAGTTGTATCAATGAGCTTGGGTGTTTCTTCTGTCAATGAACTAGGAGAGGGAAGTGTTGGAATTAGGTTTCTTTTATAGGAAAAGGGCTAGGGTTAAATCTTGCTTGACAAGGAAGGGATTTGTGTATTTAATGGAGGATATGATTTGGTGTCATGCAAGGAAAGCCTAAGATTGATTGGGGGACAAAATTTGGCTTGTTTGGGATGTGATTTATTTTGTTTAGGCATATAATTTGTTTAGTTTAGTAAATAATATTTGTTGATTGATTTTAATAAGGCATGATTTTATTTGATATTTATCTTAATTTGGTATGTGATTTTTAGATTTTATTTAATTCCCCATGCGTTAAATATGTGTTTTATTAATTGGGATGTGTTTTATGGGCTTTGGTGGGCTAATTAGGCTTGGGTGTGAGGCTAGCAGCAAAACCAGAAATACCGACACCGTTCGAACGCCGATTCAAACGCTACACGAACACCCGCAATCTGCTTGACGTTCGAACGTGGTAACGAACGCAGCACGAACGAAAATAGTGAACTTTGTGAAATGAATCTGATGACATGCTTATTTTGAATTTCCCCTTCCGACGTCCGTTTCCCGCGACTTCCGTGACTTAAAAGGTAATGTCTCCAAATGAGACTCATCATAGGGACTTATATGCAAAAATACAGTGCCTACAGGGACGCGATACAAGAATGATACCTGACGCTTTGCTGTCTTTCTTTCATTGATAATCCTCAAGCACTTTTCATAATCGTTAATTTAATTTTCCAATTAAATCTTGTTCTTCAATTTAGTTACTGTTAACGTTCGTATTAAGTGATTCAGTTCCTTCATAACCATCTCTCTGAGGATCGACACCCCAGCTAACTGTGATAATTACAAGTACTTTTTGAGCGTAATCAAATTTTGGCGTCGTTTTCGGGGAGACGGTTTACAATCAAAAGGAGAAGGTTTACTTAATCAATATAAAATCAGTAACTTCGTTCCCTTTTGCCTTTAATTTATTTTGTTAATTTAAATTACAGTTTTAGTTTAAATTTTTATTTGAGTTTTATTCCTTTTATTTATGTTCCTTGTTTTATTTGTGTTTGAGTGCATGCTTAGACCTATGGATCATTTTGGTAGATTCGCTAGAATTAGAGATGATGACTCAGATTCAGAAAGCCTATTTGAAAACCTTTTTGCTACACCACGTAGATCTAGCATACACAACATGAGTGATCACAAGGGACAACCCATTAGGACTCTTCAGGAGTACCGCCATCCCACTCGCACAGCTACACCATCATGTATAATGCTTCCCCCTAATGCACCACATATAGACTTTAAGCCTGGAATGATACAGTTTCTTCCTACCTTCCATGGTTTGGAGAATGAGAACCCTTATGTGCATATTAGGGAGTTTGAAGAGGTTGTAGCATCTTTTCATGACCGAATTGGGACTACAGACACAGTTAGACTTAAGTTCATCCCTTTTGCCCTTAAAGATAAAGCTAAAAACTAGTTGTATTCCTTGAGACCTCATTCCATAGGATCATGGGGTGAAATGACACATGCATTTTTTACTAAATACTTCCCACACCATAAGACTAATGTCTTGAAAAGAAAGATCTCTACTTTCTCCCAGAAAGACAGTGAGACCATTTATCAAACTTGAGAGAGGTTCAAAGAGATGTTAGCTATGTGTCCTCACCATGGATATGAGAGTTAGCGCATATTGAGTTACTTTTATGACGACCTAATCCATAGAGAGCACCAATTCGTTGAGATGATGTACAATGGTGAATTTTACAGAATGACCCTGACGAAGCAATAAAGTATTTAAATGACTTAGCTGAAAAGGCTCACACTTTGACTGGACCTAATGCCACTGATAGCATTGATAGGACACGCTCCACTCCTTCTACCAGAGGCATACACCACTTTAGGGAAGATGATAGTCTTAAAGCACATGTTGATCTATTAACTAGAGAAATAACAGCTTTAAAGGCCAAAGATGACAAAACTATGCATGCAATAGCTCAGCTAGAACCCTAAGAGGCGTGTTTAGTGTTTAATCCATTATACATGTCATATAGATTCCTTAATTTCTTAATCAGAACTAAGGATTAGATCTTTAAAGTATGATAATGAAATTGAAGGATCTTCATAGATCTATTCTTAGATCTTAGAAGTATTAAATTGCAATAGTAAACTCATGGAGAGCTAATGGTTATTCTCAAGGAGATAAAGCCAAAAGTTTGCAATAAGGCAAAAAGCGCAAGGCGCATCTTATTTCGACATTCCGGAAGGCCAAGGCTTGGCCAAAGGCTTCTGAGTGTGAAAAGGGCAAAGGCAAAATCATTATAATCTTCTGGGAAGATAAAAGATATATCCCAAAATGTCTGCCTAAAATGTAGCAAACAGGATCGCGGAAGCGTGACTGCCGTTTGGACAAAGCAGACATGAAGGAATTGAAGAACGAGCAAAGCTCTGACTTCAAATATGTTTGTCATAAATATGTTCACTACTAGTATTAAAATTGGATTTTAAATACTTAGTGTGGTACATAAATATGTACTGGTGTGCAGAATCTGATATGAGCAGGATACCAACTTTAGTTGAGATATATTTACAAATAGGAAACGGGACGAAAGTCGCTGTTTTAACCATAGATACCTAAGTTTAAGAACTACCCTCGGGTGTGTACTTAAATTAGGAAACTGTTATAATGTAACTAGTTTGATTAGAAACATTATCTCTATATCAGTGTTTATCCATTGCGGATGTACCTTTATATTCTAGAACACTAAAGTGTTTTATTATATAAAGATGATATTGAGATAAACACATTAGATGTGAATAACAACATTTATATTTTGAATATAAATAAATCTCAAACTAATAACATGACAAACAAATAGCTCAATCAGTTGAAACTAATTGTGGCATTGTTGTCTGGGACACAATTAAACAAGAATCGTATATCCACACTTTTGAAGAGTGGGTACTCAGACTGATATTATCCTATTCAAATAAAGTCTACAAATCTAGTTTATTGGGCAAAGTGCCTAAAACACATTTACTTTGTAAAAGTGTAAATGCCACCGATCTGTTAGCCCTAGTTCATAGTGAAGCAAGTGGGCCCATGTCTAGCTAGGCTAGAGGTGGATATGAATATTTTGTGACCTTTACGGATGTGGCATCGCGTTATGGTTATGTGTCTCTTTTGAAACACAAATCGGAAACTTTTACAGTTTCGACACGAAATAGACAAACAGATCGACTAAAGTATTAAACCGTCACGGTTAGACCATGATGAAAATACTTAAGCAATAAGTTTATGTTAGACAGTTATGACCCATAGCGTCACTATTTTGTAAATGATATTGTATTAAATTAACTATGTAGTAATGAAATTGCCTTTTACCGTTTTGTAATTTATTTACTTTGATATAAATGGTAAGAGTCCATATGATTAGTTCCGGATTGTGATGATATGAGACGGTATCAATCCATAAAGGTTTAATCATTAAATATCCCTAGTCGTAGTATTATCGAGATTGGACATCGATAATGCGGAATAGACTAGTACTGCACTTGTGCATGTTGTGAGGGCACAACGGCATCATAGTCTCATATATTTAAGTATAGGATACTTATGCAAGTGCGGTAGGTAGAGGTTGTGTTTTACTGATGGTACGGAAACAGCTTCGCTCTGGATAGACCCCGCGGAATCCCATTGGTAGTATGTCTGCGTGTCTATGGGAGTCCGCTTCAGGGTAGGTGCATATGATCTTAACCTGAGACTTGCATCGCTAGTACTTACGACAATCGGTAAACTTTAGTTTGGTGGTCCAGGGCGGCTTTAACGGGTTCTGTGTACACCTCTTCTGGGTTTATCGAGAATCGTAGTGTGTATTGGTGTGATGTCAAGATGGAAGTATCACTTCAGACATATGGAGATGATGATCGCGAGGGATACAGAACTAGTACTCTATAATGGTTGCAACCATCAGGATAATATGACTAGGTCAGGATTATCCGATTCAAAGAGACTGGTTGTTTGATGTCCGATATGTGTATCGTACGGGGCAGAACACTCTCCAGCCCTAGGCCTTACATGTGATCATCGATACTGGTTCGATATACACTATACTACGGTATACTACGTCTGTTATAGATCTTATATTCCAATAAGAATATTTCTGGAGAATTGGGTAGGCATGGCGTTTTGCTGAGAGCTAACCTTGTCTTGTAAATCGGTAAAAACGTAGTACTTGGTACGTATATGACATTGAGTAATCTGACGGCCGTATTACTGCCAACATATCCAGAGATCTCTTGGGTCGCTTCCCGAAGATTCACCAATGACGTATGATTCAAACTCAATTAATCTTGGATAATTACGGAGAGACTTTATCTTATGATAAAGTACTATACATAGAGAGAGAACGATTAATTTGGAATTAAAGTAAAATTATTATATTCGATATAATAATCGAAATTCGATTTCGACGCGAAATTAAATTAGATTTTAATTCGAGCAAACGAGGTTAATTTAGAATTAATTCGTTAGCGACGTAAATAATAATTTCGCTAGGCGCATTATTATTTAAATTCGATTTAATTAACGTCGCGACGTAAGTTCGGTATTTCGGAAATATCGAACCCGAACGCGTGAGTGCACGTGGGCCCACTTTCATTTGGAAACGTGTGGGGCCCACATGACACATGTCATTTTATGCATTATTTAATTGTTAATACATTGCATGGTGATAGTGTACAATACACTCAATGGGTTTTGCATGGAGTTTGAGTGTTTGACACTCTAAGCCATTGCATGATTTGTGTCATAAGTTTATTATATTAATTTAATAAATATTATGGCATAAATATAAATTGATTTTTGTAACAAAAATCATTCCACTCCTCTCTCTCTCACATTGCCGAAACTACATGCAGTTTTGGGCTCTCCATTTCTTCAATTTTTTGTGGCAAGATTTGAAGAAGTTGTGCATTCAAAATCACAAAAAAGGCTAGCACCTTCAAGGGATCATACATAGGTGATATGGGAAACTAATCCTTGAGCTTGGAGGATCAAACTCGACTTGGAGTCCCTCTTTTCTTCTTGGCCGAGAGTTCACTGCACAAGGGAGGAGTTTTCGCATCATCTAAGCATCCATTTTCAAGTATTGTGAGTATGATTCCGCCATACTTCAATTTATTCATTCATGTATTTATATATATTTTGCTTGTTCTTGTTGATCTTGGGGCTTGGTTATTTTTTCCAACAATGGTATCATTGAGCTAAAGAGCATGCAAATATATTAGGATGTTATTGGGGAAAATTGTATGAAGCATGATTTGATGAGTTTGCTTGATTAAATATGCTTAGATGTATGTTATTTAGATTATACATCATCAATTTCATGGAAAATAAATTGGATTAATTTTTCCAACCCAAATGAGGCTTGGCCGAATACATGCAAGCATATGGACTAGAGATGATTTTTTAATTTTAAGACATTAGATGACTTGAAACAATATGGAATGATGATTTGTAACTCTGGATTGGATGGAAAAATGAAAATCGGAACCATTTATCACCTTGGCGAATGCTTGATGAAGGATTAGGGACTTGATTTTTTGATTAAATAAGTTGGACATATATTTAAGATAAAAATATGATTAATGGATTAATTTGATATTTTGGGAATATTGATTTAAAGGATAATCATGATAATACACTTTAATTAATTAAGTTATAAAATTTGGAATTTTAAAATTTGGTTAGTTGGGCTTTTTGTTTAATTGGGCCTTATGGGCTTGATATTGATTTTATGGCATATGAGGGTGATTCCTTATTGGGCTTGTTAATTGGTTTGACCCATACATTGACCAAAAACCCAAGCCTAAAGAAATCAATTGAAAGCCCATCGGACTTTAATTAAACGGACATTAGATGTTAGTTGGGCTTTGAGACCCGATTGTATTAGATTTGGAATCTAAGTTATAAAAGCACAATAAAAGTGTAAATATTTATTTAGAATTAAATAATAGGATTAGTATTATTGAATACGACTTAAATTGGATTAACGAGTAGTTCGATATAATTCGTGAATTCATACTATAGTATTTATTCTCAAAAGTTTGAGTTGGACTCGCGCAAATGCAAACAATTGTTTTTTGAACATTGTATTGTCACCTAATAAAGACTAATAATTGGATTTGATTGGTTGTATAACATGCCTTGAATGAATGAATGTGGATGTGATGTATGAATAGTGTATACGGATGGATTAGAAGGGAAGGGTAATTTTAGAAATTATTGTAAATTTAGAATTTAAAATTGGACCTGCGTGTCCAGCCTTTCTCTTATTGTCTCTTTGTATTCTTTCTCACTAATTCCCCTCAATGTAAATGAGGTTTCTCTTATTGTATTATGTAATTGGGTAAGAGTAGAATAGTGCTAGCGGGGAGAGGAAAGGGAGTGATTTGTTCTAGGAACAAGTTGTTGTTCATATCCATCCGTATATCGCTATTACTTACTTAACGCGCTTTATGATGTTTTAGAAGCATGCTTAAGGTGTATGATGATGAGACCTAACAAAGATAAAAAATTATGGTTGCCAATTACGCGAAAAATCCCTCAAACAATATTAAGCGATTTTCCTTCCGTTGAATGATTCTTTCTCAAGATCCGAAATTGGCATTGGTTTGTTGGCCAAAGTCAAGACCTTTGTCAATGAGGATGTGTTTGAATCATGAGAGTTTTGTTCCACATCGGTGTCCTGTCCAAGTTGTGATTTGTTGGCCAAAGTCAAGATCACTTCCTGTCCATCGACATTGATTACGAAACTTTCCTCGTCAATGGGTCCCGCTTAACTGGAATCATTAGGTTTGTTGTGCCAAAGCCAAGGCTTAGTTGATTCAGAGGAAATGGTTAGGAAAATGTATTGGATTCAGGTTGTGTGTTATTTAACGGGATCCTAGCCCACTAGGAAATAGGATTTCCCGAGGAGTACTCAAACAGAGGGTTAGAGACTTGCAGAAAATAGTGGGAGGCTAGTATTGAATTTGCAATTATCGTTCAGATACTTAGCTTTACACACTTACACAACTTATTTCGTCAATATTTACACATTAGTGGACTAATACAATGTTATTTTTTTTATGTAAACAGTTTGAGTACCCACATATCGTTAACTAGATAATTAGATTATCGTAGTTAAGATGGCAAACAAAGGAAATGTCCGTGACATAATCATGGGTGAAATGTGTTCAAGGGCACCAACTTCGCCGACTGGGAAATGAACCTAAGGATAGTCCTTGGGGCGGAGAGAGAGGACTGTATACGATACAAAAACCTCTTGGGCCTAAGCCCACTGAGCCACTTGAGCTGGAGTTATGGAAAACTCACAGTGATGATTGTGACACGGCTCAGTCGATCATGCTTGCTTCAAGACTCAACACTTTCGCCGCCAGAATAGGGACTTGGATCCTTATAATATGATGGCAAGATTGCAAGATCTTCACCGCACTAATAAGCGGATGGCGAGGTACGAGTTAGTGAAGAAAATCTTTCGCTCCCGTATGACTGATGGTAGTTCTGTTGAGGTCCATGGGACTCAAATGATAGCCGATATTGACCAATTGGCTAATATGGGTATAGTCTTGGAGGCTGAGCTGTCTATAGATGTACTTCTATAGTCACTACCCGGATACTTGGAAACAGATGTCATCAACTACAAATTGATGAATTCGGATGATACTCTTGGAGAGTTATTATCGATTATCAGGAGTCAGAGAAAGAGCTTCTGAAAGGCAACAAGCGCGAGGCGCACTTTGCATGCATCAACATCTCAAACGCCGAAGCTGGCTGGCTCAGCAACTGGGGGTGTTAAGAAGAAAAAGCATAGAAACAAAGGCAAGGCCAAGTCAACAAAGGCTTCTGGGAAGCCAATGGACAAGTCTCAAGATGTTGCCTGAAATGCGGCAAGAAAGGTCACTGGAAGCGTGACTTCCGCATGAACAAGGGACACAAGGAGGACATACAGGCGGGCAAGGCACCGGCCTAGGGTATGTTTGTTATTGAGATAAATATGACTACTTCTAGTCTTAATAAAAATTTGATTTTTGATTCGGCTGTGGTTCTCATATTTGTACTGATGTACAGGATCTG
>SKCR01054038.1:0-43781 GCA_019454045.1 Zanthoxylum bungeanum | reverse complement strand
CTTCATCAAGAAATCCACTTAGAAAAGCCGTTTTGACATCCATTTGCCAAATCTCGTAGTCATGATACGCAGCTATAGAAAGAAAAATCCAGATAGACTTAAGCATTGCTACCGGCGAAAAAGTTTCATCGTAGTCGACGCCAGGTCACTACGTGTAACCTTTGCTACCAGTCGGGCCTTGTAAGTTTCAACCTTACCTTCAGGCCGCGCTTCCTCTTGTAAACCCATTTACAACCGATAGGAACAATTCCTTCGGGAAGCGGAATCAAGTCCTAAACTTGATTTTCATGCATTGAGTCTATCTCGGATTTCATGGCACTTTGCCATTTCACGGATCGAGTCGATGTCCAACATCGATTCTCTATAGGTGAAAGGATCTGTCTCTTCAACTAAGAGAACATCCAAAATCTTTTCTTGTATCAAATACAAGCATTCAGGAGGTCTAGATACCCTTTCCGACCTACGGAGTGTGTGTGTTGAAGGTCCTTCATCTACTTGAACTTCAGGTTCCTCCGTTGGATCGTTGCTTTCAGGTTGGACTTCATCAAGCTCAACCTGTCTATGATTACCACCTTCTGACAAAAATTCTACTTCTAGAAATTTTGCGAAGCGAGCTACGAACACATTTCGATGCTCGGTATCATAGAACAGATATCCCCTCGTATTCGAAGGATATCCAACAAACCTAAACTTTTGCCCTCGAGGCGAAAGCTTATCTTGCTGAGTTACCCTGACATAGGCAGGACAACCCCAAATCTTAATATAATTAAGATTTGGTCTCCTACCGAACCATATCTGATACGGTGTCGTAGGAACAGCCTTTGAAGGAATCTTATTCAAAAGATGTGCGGCTGTTAAGAGAGAGAGAGTAACCCATAAGTAATAGGGCAAATCTGTGAAACTCAACGTCGATCGGACCATATCCAATAAAGTCCGATTTCTCCTTTCAGATACACCATTGTGTTGTGGTGTACCTGGAGGAGTATATTGAGCGAGAATCCCATTCTTCTTCATATAATCCATGAACTCACCACTCATATATTCGCCGCCTCGATCTGATTGAAGGCATTTAATATATTTACCAGTTTGTTTTTCTACTTCATTTCGGAACTCTTTGAACTTTTCAAAGGTTCCGATTTATGTCGCATCAAATACACATAACCGTACCGTGACAAATCATCGGTAAAGGTAACGAAGTACGAATAACCATTGTGAGCAGTTTGACTAGTGGACCACATACATCAGAATGTACGAGTTCCAGTAAGTTAGTGGCGCGGTGTCCAACACCAGAAAATGGGGCTTTGGTCATCTTACCCTGAATACAGGATTCACAAGTTGGATATGATTCAATGGTAAGATCTGATATCAAACCATTCCTAACCAATTGGGTAAGGCGTTGTTTAACGCCAATGTGACCAAGTCTCATATGCCAAGTTCAGTATTATTAATTACAGGTAAACTACGTTTATTACTCCAGTATTTAAATATCTTTTGAAGTTTATAATGTATAATGACCATGCTGGTTTGGATAACAAAGGATCTGAATATTATTTTTATCATACAAATACAAAGAACTATTCTTAATATTAATACAAAAGCCTTCTGTATCCAATAAAAAAGTGATATAATATTTGCGACACATCCTGGTACAAAATGACAGTCATATAACAAAAGTGTCCCATTCGGCAATGAGATCTCGCATACTCCCACTGCAACTGCATCCAAAGAGTCTCCACTCCCGAATCGCAACTGCATCTCTCGAGGCTTCAGTTCCTACTTTCCTTCAGCACCTGCAACGAATTGCAAATGTGAATGGGACAAGCAGAATCTAAAATCCAGCTGGATGTGTAACGGCTTTACAAGCCAAAGATAAATCAATAACTGGAAAAATAAAAGTACATGATGTAGAAGCTCTGTCTCTCCTCAGCTGGGCAATGTAATCAGGACAGTTCCTTTTCCAGTGCCCGACTTTGTCGCAGTGGTGGCATTTGTCTTCAGAAGCCCTTTTGGGCTTTGCAATCTTCGCCTGTTATTGAGGACCAAAAGCCTTCTTCTTCTTCTTGCCTTTCTTGTTCTTTCCCTTGGACCATCCTTGGAAGAAGCCGAAAGAGAAGTAGTTCTAGGAGGGCGAGTCGGTACTCCCTTCTTAAGGTCCTCTTCTGCCGTGAGCAACATCCTATGTAGCTCCTGGTAGGTACAGACAGTCCCGTGCATGTTGAAGTACATCACGAACTGCCGAAATGAAGCTGGTAGTGAACCAAGAATGACACTCATACCGAGAATGTCATTCAAGATGAGATTATGTTGCCTCAATTGATCGATCAAATCGATCATCTGAAGAACATGTGGGCTAACACTCTGCCCCTCATCCAGACGCGCATGGAACAGTTCCATGGCGACTTTATGAACAATCACTTGTTCTTGGTTCTCAAACGATTGTCTCAATCGCGTCATCATACTATAGGAATCTAGCATACCATAGTACTGTTGCTTGAGTTTCGGAGACAGTGAACTAAGGATGTATGATTTAACCCTTAAATCATCATCCTTCCAAGTTTCAAAAACTTGGCGTTTCTCCTCCGAAGCATCCGCACCCACTGCAAGGGGCAACGGACCCTCAAGAACATAACCCAGCTTTTCGGAATCGAGGACAATCCTCAAATCAAATTCCAGTCTGCAAAGTTCTCAGCGCCTTTCAGTTTGTTTGCATCAAGCATACTTGCAAACTGATTTGTGGATTGTGCCGCCATCGCCAATCTATCATATAGATCACGAAAAACGGTTAGCAGAAATAAAGCAGTTTCATATAATATCAAAAGCATAAACTAGATCATGGAATTTTAATCTAATATGCCCCTCCCACTAAATCATGCAATACTGTAATCCCAAAACAGAATACAATATTGAATAATTAAATTAAATCTAATAGTGAAAAGTGGATCCCGTGGATATATTTCGGCTCACAGCAGAGGCACGGTCTCGCCTACGTATATTCATCAGGTAGATAACTCATTTGTCAATCATTCACTAATGACACCTAAGTATCTGGTCCTGGCCATTTCTCGTTGTCGCTGCGAAGGCAGGCCCACAAGGAGACGTACCAAGGTTAAACTCGTCAATGATAAACTCAAGTTACTTACGTAATCCTGACAGCTAGGGCACGTTCAGAATTCCGCTTTTACTTGAATTTACCTAGTATCTGATATACATCCGGTATAAATAAATCTTTATCGGCTACATCCTCACAGTAGAGGCACACGGTCTCGGATGTAGTCGGAAATAAGTATTCATAAACCGTATTGACAAGACGGACCATATAACATGCATCAAATACATAATTACATTCAAACCTTATTAATTAGGGATTTTCCGCTAAATGTCATACACCCTAAATCTAACCAATTTAGATCTTAATAAGCTTGCATAAAGTCAAGAAAACATGATTAAACATTGATTCAATGAAGGTTAATCATATTAGGTGGCCTAGAATCAGACTCGCTCTGATACCATTTTGTAGGGGTTTTTAGGGGGTGAATTCGGTAACGCAGCGGAAGCGGTGAAAATCCGATTTTCAGATTTCAAAACTTTTTCTCGGATTAATTAAATAAACATATTTATTTAATATTCCAATAATCAAATTATGAAATAAAATTCAATAAATCATATTTAAGTGAATTTACCAAATTACCCTTACTTTGGTATTTTGTCCATTTTAGTCCGAAATTGATCTAATCAATTTTGAATGATTCTAAATCATTTCTAAGATGAACTTAGCATGTTCAAAACATCAAAACACCTAAAGCACCAAAAATCCCAAATTTCCCTCACAAGGCCGAGAGCACCATAAGGGGGGATTTGTGCATTTTGTCATTTCATGCATCAAAACACATCAAGATGTAATCCAATGAACATTAAACTTTATATGAATCATATACACACAAAAATACACAACATATATGAAAAGCCCCAAATTTGGAATTGGTCATGAACCCTAATTTTTCAATTTCCACAAATTGGACAAATTAAACCAAATACATTAAATCAATTACCTCAATCATCATTCTTCCATCCAATCCAAGTCTCAACACAATGAAACAACTCAAGATCAAATCTAGGTCATTTAAGAGTGGGTCAATAACTCTAGATTAGCAACATGGTTTCCAAAACCTTAAAAGAAAGTTTACAGCTACAATAGTCACACACCTTCCTTCACCATACATGGTCAACACTTCAATCAAACTTTCATCAACAAAAACACAAAGAAATAAAGAAAGAAATAATCTAAGAACATCACATATTGAAGCCTAGAACCTAAGGAACATTTTCCTCTCTAATAGCTAGTTTGAAAAACTTACTAAAATTCCAAGCTTTCTTTGATTTATCTTTCTTTTCTCAAGCTTTCCTTAGTTTCTTCAATGGAGTTTTCTTTTGTAAAGTGTATTAGGTTATGTGTAAAGTGAAATGAAAATCAATATATACTTGTACAAGATATGCCTTGGCCGAAATTCACAAAGACATATACAAGTTTTGTAATTTCATTTTCATTTCGAGCTTATGTAATCAACTTGCATAAATATCTTAATACAACTTTATTAGATATTTATTTAAGTCAACAAAAGCAACTAACATCATTTACTTTAAATATCCTAATGTAAGATATTTTATTTTAATTAATTTAATCATTTAACAATTAAATAATCAATTAATTAATCAAATACAAATATATTAAATATATGTATAATATTTACATTAAATATTAAAAACATATATTCATTTAGGATATAAGTCAAATAACTCATTTTGACTATTAATTAATGTGTATTTAAATTAATCAAGTATTAAATGTAAATACACAATAATTAAGTAAATGACTATCTAGTCTTTTTAGCACGTATCTTGCGTTTAACCATTAAACGACTTTATAAATAATCAATATTATTTATTAATGTTGCTCTAGTGCTCTACGAGTATGTTTCATTATTGAGACTCTCTAGATTCAGGTATATCCGTCACGAAATCTAATTTCGTGTCCATAATCTATCCACCCGTAGATTATGACGATCACGGATAATCTCGCTGAACCATACAGGTCGAGGTCATGGCAAATGTATAATTCCTCCGTCACAGGTATCCGGATAAATCCAAAGATATAGATATAAACGTCAAATCTCTATCGGGATTATCCAGTCGACTATTCTATTAGCAATCTCTAAAAGAATGTTTAGAACTAGCTTCTAAACTTTACCACGGGCCCATGGTTTTATCTGATTGCTAATCATATGGACTACCTATGATCTGATACACAGAACTGACGGATCCTATCTTGATACACATAGGACACCCTGAGGATCTATCTACACCCAACGAACAGGCGGAGGTATGATTTAAATAGATCGGTGACGTGACTGCCGTCTAAGTGTAGAAGATGTCTCATGTGCCCACAATGGCATCTCAAGTCTAAGAATCACAAGTGCTACTCAACCCAAGAAGATTCTTATTGACGCTGGTGTACCATCCATTAAGAATCTTCGGTGAGTCGTTCAGTGTTTATCCGCTATAAACACCTATACGTCTATACTAGTCTCCAAGACTTATGGTTCATTGAGAAACCATTGGAATTATATATTCCAGTATACGACATGTACCGGTCTCAACGGGTTTACTATACTGACCAAGTAGTGTAAACCTTGACCAGTACTGTCTGAGAATGACAACGTCATGATACTTCTCAATGTCCGTTGCGACGCTTTTGCAATTGTATCATGACTTATCATTCTAGGGTCATTACGTCTTTACCATTTAATAAGATAGATTATATTATAGAAACTGCATATATTATTCATAATAATAATGTTTTACAGAAGTATTTAACAGAAATACAACCGGGAATTGGCGCTCTGAGCACCAACCCCAACACTTGGATCATTGATGAGACCATTAATGCTTTAGCCTGTGTTGTAGCCTAGCTCAGCCGCTAACAGAACTACTCCTAATCTAATTAGGAATTATATAGATCCAAAGTGCTTCTATTGCTACCTCAGCTGCAGCAATATTCCGCTTTTGTTGTTTATTCGGCAACAGTATTTTGCTTGGAAGATTTCCAGCTCACTGTTCTGTTATTCAAACTATATAGTACCCTTATTACGACTTACAGTCGTTATTGTCGATTTGGAAACTTGCAACGGTGAACCCAGTCACTTCAAGTTCTCCTCCTCCATAGCTTAAGAAAGCATCCTTAGTTCATCTAAGATTCTTAAGGACGTTCTTAACATCAATCCAGTGACCATCACTTGGATTGGCCCAATTGTGACTCCATATGCTCAAAACATATGAGACACTAGGTCACATACATTTATTTCAATGTACGATTTCTCGAAGAGTGCCAACAACTTTTAGATCTATCCCAGTAGATCCTTATTCCTAGAATAAAGGTTGTTTCTCCCAAGTATTCTATGGAGAATTTTCATCAAAGCCAAGCTTTCACCGATTGTATTATGGGATTGTCATTTCCAAGAAATGATATATCATCATTATTTAGGACAATCGCTATCAGTGCGCTCCCACTAACCTCCTTATATACATAAAAATCATTTTCGTTTTGAATTAAATCATATACCATTATGATTACATCAAAACGCTGGTTCCAAAAATGCAATGCTTGCTTCAATCCATGAATAGACCGAATTAACTTGCAAACCTTGTTTGCATGTTTTGGTGCGACAAAACCGTCAGGATGTTGTAAACATCCTCCAAAAGGTTTCCGTTTAAGGAAAACGTTTTTGACGTTCAGCTGCCATATTTCATAAATGAAACATGCAGCATTAGCAAGCATTATCCAAATGGATTTAATCATGGCAACATGTAAAAGGTTTTGTCGTAATCGACACAATGTTGATAACGATACCTTTTCATTACAAGCCTAGCTTTATACGTTTGTTTGTTACCATCCATGTATGTCTTCCTTGAAGACTCATGTAGTACCAATAGGCACAATGCCTTCTGGTACAACAACCAGTGTCCAAACTTGGTTGGTATACATGGAATCCATTTCAGACATCATGGTACTTTGCCATAATAGGGAGTCGATACCTTGTATCACTTTCTCACACGTAGCCAGTTCGTGTTCCTCAATAAGATTGACATCTACACGAGGTGAGATCAGAAACCCATACCTCTTAGGTTGTTTTCTGACTCTCTCTGACTTGCGCGGTTCTTGTGTATTTGAAGGTTATGGTACAGTTTCATCTCTGATGAACTGTTTGTGTTCCATTAAGGATTCGGTGCCTAGAACATTATTACTCCGATTTTCATCGAGTTTTACTTTCCTCCCACTTACCACTGCATATAGGTATTCCTCTTAGGAAACCCGTTTGGAGAGCAACAATTACATTGTTCTATTATGAGTTGTATAAGTACTATACTTTGGTTCCCTAGGATAACCTACAAATTAGGCACTTATCTGATTTGGGTTTTAGTTTGGCATCATCCAAACATATGCCTAGCATTCCCAAATCTTCATGAATGAGAAAACTCGGTTTCTTTCCTGTTCATATCTAATATGAAATCTATCTAACAAATTTTTATGGAACCTTATTCAAAATAAGTATTGCACGGTTCAATGTATATCCCTAGAAGGAAAATGGTAGTTCAGAGCGACTCATAATTAACCTTATCATGTCCAACAAAATTCAGTTTTTCTATTCGGACACACCGTCAAATTGAGGTGTTCCGGGAGGAGTCCACTGTGAAAGAATACTATACTCTTTCAAATAATCGAGAAACTTATTGCTTAATTATTTCCATCACTGTCCGACCGTATGTTTTAATACTCTTGCCGGTCTATTTTATACTTCGTGTCGAAACTCTTTGAATTTATCAAAAGTTTCCAATTTATGTTTCACAAGAAACACATAACCATAACGAGATGCCACATCCGTAAAGGTTACGAAGTGTTCATATCCACCTCTAGCCTAGCTAGATATGGGCCCACTTACGTCACTATGAACCAGGGCTAACGGATCGGTGGCACTCCAAGTAAAAGGTGTTTTAGGCACTTTTCCTAATAAACTAGATTCGTAGAGATCATTTGACTAGAATCAAATCCGTCATAGTACCCACTCTTCGAAATTGTGGATATACGAGTCTTGTTAATGTGTCCCAGACAACAATGCAACAAATAAGTCTCATCTGATTTATTCAGTTTGAGCTATTTGTTTGTCATGTTATACGTTTGAGATTCATTTATATTCAAAATATAAATACTGTTATTCATATCTAATGTGTTTATCTCAATATCATCTTTATAAAATAAAACACTTAGTGTTCTAGAATATAAAGGTATACCCGCAACGGGTTAAACTTAGATATAGAGATAATGTTTCTAGTCAAACTAGATACATTATAACAGTTTCCTAATTTAAGTACATACTCAAAGGGTAGTTCATAAACTTAGGTTTCTACGGTTAAAACAGCAACTCTCGTCCCGTTTCCGACTCGCAGGTCAATCTCATCTGAAGTCAGTCTCCTGCTTATCAGCAGATTCTGTACATCAGTTACATATTTATGTACCACATTAGTATCAAAAATCCAATTTTGTAACTAATAGTGAACATGTTTATGACAAACATACTTGAAGTCGGAGCCTTGCCCCGCCTTCACTTCCTTCATGTCTGCCTTGTCCATACGGCAGTACCGCATACAGTGACCCCGTTTGCCACAGTTTAGGCAGACATCTTGGGATATATCATTTGTCTTCCTAGAAGACTGTGATGATTTTGCCTCTGTCCCTTTTAGAAGCTCTGGCTGTGCCTCCTTGAGCATAGCCGTCAACTTTCCAAGAGTTTACTCTTGGTTCATAATGAACATGCCCTAGCTTTCTGGTAGAGACTATAAGATCAAATCTTTGGTAGTCTCGGCCACGTAGGTAATGCCTAGCTAACCTAGCTTATCGATGTCAGCAATCATCTGAGACACCTAGTGCTTGATAGATGTACCCTCTGACATACGCGAGTGAAAGAGCTTCTTTTGCAATTTATACTTCTAAGATCTAAAAATAGATCCATGAAGATCCTTTAATTTCAACATCATGATATAAGGATCTAATCCTTAATTCTGACAACGGAATTAAAGAGTCATTGCGGTAAGCATAACGAATTGAGCACTAAAGTTATCATCACCATGAGTCTTCCAAAACTCATGCTCCACTATTTGCTCAACTCCGGGCTCAGGCCCGAGATGTCACTCTATCAAATAAAGTAACTTCTCGGCTCCCAGGACTATCATGAGGTTTTATTCCCAATCTGAAAATTGGAGCCGTTTAAATACATTTTCTCCCAGGATTATGTTCTGAACGCTAATCTTTCAGTTATCTTGATTCCAATAGCCCAACTATCCAATCAACGATTTCGGGTACTATTGAATATAATGATTACTTAAATTCAAATATATTGATTACTATAATCCAATTATATAATCAATTATCAATTGAAGTAGTTTGAATACAGTCCAACTATTTAATTTAAAACAACAATTAAATATTAGTTCAACTAATATATATATTTTTAATGACGAAAAATGAAATGAGCGCGTATTGGCAAGTATCTAAATGAAATTGCAAATTTAATACTTACCTCCCACTATTTTTTGGCGAGCCTCTAACCCTCTGTTTAATACTCGGGAAACCTAGTTTCCTAGTGGGCTAGGATCCCGTTAAATAACACACAACCTTGACTTTGGCCAACAAGCTGTATGATATTTAACTAGGTAGATCTCTAAGATCAATTGGATCTCATCCAATTCCTAGATCCAGTAGGTGGACATCCAAGTCCAAAACATATATCCAAAATATGCCAATATATCCAATATATTCCCTAACCTTTTTCCTCTGAATCAACTAAGCCTTGGCTTTGGCACAACAAGCTTAATGATTCCAGTTAAGCGGGACCTATTGACTTTGGAAAGCTTTGTAATCGATGTCGATGGACAAGAAGTGATCTTGACTTTGGCCAACAAATCACAACTTGGACAAGACATGCGATATGGAACAAAGCCTTCATGATTCAAACACATCCGCGATGGACAAAGGTCTTGACTTTGGCCAATCTTGGATCTTGAGAGAGAATCACTCAATGGAAGGAAATCGCTTAATATTTGTTGAGGGTTTTTCGCGTAATTGAAAACCAATTAATTATCTTTGATTAGGTCTCATCATACACCCTTAAACATGCATTCTAAAAGCATAATAAGGCGCGATAAATAAATTAATAATGATATGCGGATGGATATTTAAAACATTTTGTTCCTAGAACAAATCTCTCCCTTTCCTCTCTCCCGCTAGCACAAATCTTACGTCTACCCAATTACATAACACTTCTAAAGAAACCTCATTTACATTGAGGGGAATAGGTGAGAAGAGAAATACAAAGAGTCAAGAGGTAATAGGCTGGACACGCAGGTCCAATTTAATAAATTCTAAATTTATTACAATAATTTCCCAAATTGCCCTCACCCATCTAATATCCATCCGATATACATTATTCATACATCACATCCATGTATTCACACAAAGCATGTTATCAATCAATCTAATCCAATTAATTAATCTTTGATTAATGACCATCCAATGTTCAAACAACGATTTGATTTGCGTGAGTCCAACTCTTTTAAGAATAAGTACTCAAAGTACGAATTCTCGAATTATATCAAACTACAATATTAAATCCAATTTAATTTGTATTCAATACTAATTCTTTATTTAATTCCAAATTAAATAATTACACTTCTTAATGTGCCTTTGCGAGTTAGATTGTAAATCTAATCATTATGGGTCCCAAAACCCAATTAACATCCAATGTCAATTTAATTAAAGTCCAATGGGCTTTTAATTAATTTATAAGGCATGGATCACCCTTTGCCACAAAATTAATTTTGGCCCATTAGGCCCAATTAAATTTTAAAGGCCCATTTATTATATTTTGACTTTATGGAAATGGTTTTAGGCCCAATTGGATCCAACCAATTATCCTAAACCAAACTTGGCCCAACCAAGCCCATTAAGCCCAAATACAACTTTATTAGGCCAATTCCAACTTAAGCCCAATTAATTAAATTCTAAAATTCCAAATATCACAATTCAAATAACTAAAGTGTATAGCCATAATTAATTAGTTACACTAATATTTCCAAAATACCAATTATACTAATTAATCATGCTTTTAATAATCAACTTATGTCCAACACAAATTGAAGCAAAATCAATTCCAACATGCTTCCTATAGCTCACGGCAATAAGGGACTTTTTATATCAATTTTGATTTCAATCCAATTAAATCACAAACTAATATATCACATTCATTTTAAACACATGCAATGGTCTAAAATTCAAAATCACCAAGAGCTATCCTAGGGCATCATATTCGGCCAAGGCATACAAATTGGGGAAAATTAATCCTATCAATTTTTCACAATTCCAACAATGTACAAATCTAATATAACATCATCCAACCTCAACCAAATCATCAATTTGAAGAAATCATGCTTAAATCACAAAATCCCAAATTAAAGTTTAGGAAACCTAAATTCAATTTCATGCTCAATTATGGCTCTGATACCATTTTTTGGGTTTTCTAGGTCAAACCAAGATCAATTAAGCAAGAAATCATGTGAATACAACAAAGCAAGAATGCGGAAAATACTTACAATGCTCGGTAGAATGGAACTGAGAAGTTCAAAAATTTGCCTCCATAGTTGTTGCTCCAAGTTATCCTTGATGTATGTTTCGGCTAAGCTCCTCATTTGGGGATGAAATCCAAGCTTCAAGATTTGTTGTTGATTCCAAGCTCAAGGATTGGTTTCCCTATCACCTTATATGATTCTTTGAATGTGCTAGCAACTAGAAAATTTTGCAACAAAATTTTCTTCTTCTTCTTCTTCCTTTGTTTCGGCCAAGCCAAGTTTTGGAGAGAAAAAAGGAGAGTTAGGCGTGAATGGTGAGAGAGAGAATAAGTGTGAATGACTTGTGTATTTTATTTCTAAAATCAAAAAAGAAAAGATATACCAAATATCTAATATTTGGTAAGAAGTCAATCAATTTAACTTTGACTGTAAAACAAGTTTCCATCATTTCCTACACCAACTTCCATCACCATAAAGGTGAATGAATGACTAGTGATGTGACTTGAGGGCCCAATATTAATTCAAAATCCGATTGGGCCCGCAAACACTCTCGGGCTTGGGTTTGCTAATTCCGAATTAACGAATTTTTCATTGCGACGTAATTAAATCAAATTTAATTAAATAATTATGCCTAGCAAAATTACTATTAAGATCGCTCGCGAATTAATTCTAAATTAATTCGTTTGCACGAATTAAAATCTAATTTTAATTCCGCGTCGAAATCTAATTTCGTTTAATATATCGAATATATTATTTTATCGATTAATTCCAAATTTATCGTTCTCTCTCTACAAATAGTATTTTATCCTAGATAAAATCTCTTCGTAGTTAATCCTAGATTAATTATGTTCGAATCATACATCATCGGTGAATCTTCGGGAACCGACCCATGAGATCCCTGGATATGTTGGCAGTAAATCCGGTCGTCGGACTATCCGAACAAGTACGTACCTCGTACTACATTTTTACCGATTTACGAGACATGGTTGGCTTCTAGCAAAGCACCGTGCCTACCCAATTCTTTAGAAATATTCTTAAAGGAATATATAATTTTTGTCAGGCGTAGTATACGTAGTATTGCGTATTGCGATCCGGTATCGGATGTCACATGCTACGCCATGGGCTGGAATTGTGTCTGCCTCGTACGAAGTATATATCGGATCTCTGGTAACTAGTCTCTATTATCGGATAAGCATGACCTAGTCATATTATCCCAATGACTGTAGTACATAAGAGTACTAGTTCCGTATCCTGCGTGATCATCATCTTCATATAACTGGAGTGATACTTCCATCTTGACATCACACCCAATACACTACGATTCTCAGTATACCCAGAAGAGGCGTACACAGAACCTGTTAAAGCCCTGGACGACCAAAACCAAAGTATACTGATTGTCGCAAGTATTAGCGATGCAAGTCTTAGGTTAAGACCAAATACACCTACCCTGATTCGGACTCTCATAGACACATAGTCATACTACCAATGGAATTCCGAGGGGTCTATCCAGAGCAAAGCTGTTTCCGTACCATCGATAAACACAATCTCCTATTACACTTGCATGAGTATCCAATACCCAAATATATGAGAACTATGCCGTTATGCTCCCACAACGCGCACAAGTGCAATACTAGTCTATTCCGCATTATCGATGTCCAATCTCGATAATACTACGACTAGGGATATTTAAATGAGTAAACCTTAGTGGATTAATACTGTCTCATATCTTATTAATCCGGAACTAATCATATGGACTTTTATCATTTATATATCCCGGTAATCCAATTACAAATGATAAAAAAGCAATTTCATTTGTCACATAGTTAATTTGTACAATAACACCATGTTCTGTACAAATAGTGATGCTATGGGTCATAATTGTCCAACACTATGAACGACAAATTGACCCCATCCTTTCAAAGATAAATTGGTCCGATGACGATCGTGGTAAGAGGCGTCGGATTAATCTGGATCTTAACCTTTAACTTTTCGTGTAGAATTTCAATTAACCAGGTATTATCTTTTAAACTCTTCTTCTACTGTTTAAGATAGTGGGGACAATGTCTCATTTAGGTTTGAGAGAGGAAATTAGTTGATTAATATCTTGTTTTTATTTTTGTGTTTTTTTTATTTTTAGTCCAAAATATTTCGAAAAATACAAAAAAAAATTGAAATTTTTTCAAAAATTACAAAAATATTTTGCGTTTTTGTGTTTTTATTTTGACTAAAAAGGTGAAATTGGTAAGAGATAGCTGAGTAAGGAGTTTCCACTCCTGAGACGTGTCTTAAACTTATTTCGGAACAAGTTAATTTTTGTTTATTTCCTTTTGAATTATTTTAATTTGTGAATTCTCCATAATACTGACTAAAATAGATCTTCATATGCTCAGTTAGCAGGTATTATCAACATGTATAGTAACATACGAACATGAGCTATAATTGAAAAGTTTGTAATATTCAGTGCTCTAGTTTAATTGGAGGAAACAACTCAAAAGTGATGGAGTAAAAAAAAAAACGTCTGAGATCCGAGTTATTAAGTCTGTAAGGGTGTTTTAATACCTAGTGCCCTAAAGCCAACTGGTTTGGGAGTCACTGGCCCAAAGCTCGCTACATGGATCAAAGACACTACAAAAATAAATAAATATATATATATATGAAGTCTGAGTAATTAAGTCTATAAGGGTGTCTTAACATCTGGTGCCCTAAAGCCAACTGGTTTGGGAACCACCGACCCAACACTCGCTACATAGATGGAAGATATTGTATATAAATAAATAAAAAATATCAAAAATCAAAGAAAAAATTCAGAAAAATCAGAAAAAATATTCTATTGCTGCAAAAAGGTGTGAATTTTGATAAAACTTTAGGACAAAAATATTACTCTCTTATCAACTACACTTATGACTGTTGTGGGAAAAAATGAGTTGATTAATATTTTGTCGGCTGTGCATATGGAGAATGGTAAATATAATCGGAGAATTTACTTATTCAGTAATTTAGAAAGAAAGAAAACAACTAGTAACTTGGAGTAGAAGTTTCACATGATTAGTCACTAACTTCTTTATTCTCTTTTCTCTTGTCTTTTTGCTTTTGTGTGCATTAGTTTTATTATCTTTTTACTTTTTTAAAAATTTTGTGGGTATCATTGATATAAGCCCTCACGAGACTATAACTCGTCCACTAGGGACACCTAGGGGTTTAAAAGCTTGTTGTATATGCTAAATGCAACCATGATCCCTACGAAAATGGCTTAGTTTAATTTTAATTGTTTCTTTTATTTTATTTTGTTGTTTTGCTCGAGGACTAGCAAAATGTTAGGTTTGGGGGTGTGATGAGCGGAAAATATATCAATATTTACCACCAATATTTACCACCCATTTTACTTAATATTTTGTTTAGTTTCTCGGGTTTGATGAACGTTTTGATGTGTTTTAGTTTATTTTGCAGATAAAATAATATCGAGACACAATGAAATCATTTAGGACGAAATGTGGGTCAAATAAGGGCAAAAATTGGACTTGACATATTGATATTGGAGATTGGAAACTTGAAATGGCGTTTTAACGAAATGTAGTTTTGGAAATTCCAATTTTGCGTATCTGTCATATTTTGGGCATAAATTTTTATTCCGATATTGGATTAAGTTTATTCAAGTTCTAGATTAAAGAAGACTCAAATATCTACAACTTGGAAATACAAAATAATTTCGAATTCTGAAGATTTCATACCCGAAATTGATGAACCGTCCAGAAGTGTGTTGTGTGTAATTATTAAAGTCATTTTCAAAGCAAAAAATAAATTAATAAATAAATAATAAAAATTATCAAATCACCACCAAACATGATAAGCAATTAGTGGAGCAATTAATTATGGATTTGGTGGATCAATTAGTTGAGCAATTAGTGGAGCAATTAATAATGGATTTGGTGGATGATTTGATGGAGGCAAAAATTTTCCTATAAATAACAAGCCATTTCATTTGAAAATATATACTTTCTTCTAAGGAATTCCTTAAGAATACTAAGAAGATTGTATCTTGTTTGTTTATTTACAGCTTTCAGTAATTAATTTCCCCTTTCGCAATTTCTTTTCTTTACTTTTTAGTTTTTACTTTCGGCAATTTACTTTTACGCACAGTACTTTTCTTTCTTTAATTTTCAGTTTTTACTTTTCAGTAATGAGGAGGTAACTCCTCTTTGCTGGGGTAAAAGGTAAAAGTTTAATTACTAATATTTAGAATAATCTCCCTGAATTATAATATATAAACTAGTTAAAACCTGACTTAACGAGGATACCGCCATATTGGTCGGTTGGTAATTATTTAAATTGGTTTTAACCTGACTAAACTGGATACCGCCTGATTGGTCAGTTGGTAATTAATTATTAATTTGACTTAATCTGGATACCGCCTATATGGCTGGTTGGTAATTATCATGCAAAGTTAATATATTATATTAAGAGAGATATCTAAAATAGAAGTAATAAAAGTGGATCTTTTTACCTCAGCATTTTCTTTTATTGTACTTTTATTTTATTTACTTTTCAGCAATTTACTTTCAGCATTTACTTTTCAGCAATTTACTTTCAGCATTTACTTTTCAGTAATTTACTTTCACCAAATACTTTTCAGCATTTAATTTTCGGTATTTAATTTTAGCATTTACTTTCCATCATTTACTTTTCAACAATTTACTTTTCAGCATTTACTTTATGTCTTTTATTTTATTTAAGTTTTTACTAGTCCTAGTTATGTGTCGTAACTAAGTTAGTTATCTGGGGTTGTGATGACTTCTAATATCACCGGTTTATAAGGGGTTATTTTATAGTTTGGATAATTTAAAGGTTTACTTATTAAGTCTTAAGCTTAATACGTCTTGTTAATTGGCCACTAATAAGATTGATCTGGTAAATCTAAATAAACTTGAGAAAGGAATTTTAGGTTTCAGCCTTAGACTTAATAGCCCACGATAACCCTTTAATAGATTTCCTTACAGGATAGACATATACCTGTCGGGCGGGGGTAGCCATAATTGGAACTTAAACTTAATGAATCTAGGTAATTTGGTTGACAAAGATATATGGTTCAATTGGGTTAAATTGGGTATTTGTGTCTGACCATCGACAGAGGCTTTCATATAATTTCATGTTCCAGGTTAGTAAACTGATATATTATACAAACATGAAATAACCACTTCATCTTTAAAATGATATTAGAAGATTCACAACCCTAGATAGTTTCATAATATTGAATTTTCTTAAACCTACTTTCGTGCAATTTTATTTACTTGTTTTTAAATTTAAAATCAACACCGTTTCAAATCAATCAATCAACTTGTTAGATACTAGTAATCATTTGACCTTATAAAATTAATAGATTAGGTATTAAGTCCTCGTGGGATCGATACTTTTTATACTACTTGAACGATACGTGCGGTTGCGTTATACACGTGTGATTACGCACCGGTCAAGTACGGAGTAGCCCGCGGGGGACTAAACCGGAGAATAAATGGAGTCGCCACCCAATGTGAACTGTGAAATAATTTAAGGTCGCACTCACCCCTCGTAAGGGAAGACCTCAAACCGTTGGGTTCGGAATGGTCCCTTACTTATGCCAATTTTAATGAAAGGATTTATGGAATAATATAACCAAGTCTTATGCCACACATGCAAGATAATTTAATCAACACACAAGTTTGCACACCCATAAACGTAAATAAAAATGAAGGCAAAATCATAATTCCATAAACGTATTAAACAATGGAGCGCAATAATGTAATTAACAATAACTGTAAAAGCATTAATAATAAAAGCAGATAATTAAGTACGTAATGTAAAAGAAATAACTAAAGAGGCAAGCATGCATGGAAGTAAACATGAAGTGATGCGGCATAATGAATAGAGATAACTAATAGGATAAATACGAAGCGGTAAATAACAAACAAAAAGGTGAATAACAAAATTAGAAGAAAAAGGGTGCGACCAAGAGCTTTGGCCAACGTCCATATGGGATCTTGTATCCCAAGCGCGGCAAGACATCGTGGTAAAGGTATCCTTTTGGCTTTTCCCTCAAATGTAGGATCTTTATATCAACGTGATTAGCCCATGCGCACGAGATAGAAATACGTAAATAAATAAAGCAATAATAAGCGAAAGTAAGTAACATAATAATAAAAGAGATGCGACCAAGGCCAACATCTATATGGGACCTCATATACTCGATTGAACATATTTCACATTCAACCAAGTATACTTCGTCCGAACACCAAAACATCGTGGTAAAGGTAGCCTTTAGGCATTTCCCTCGAATAGAGGACCTTTAATCCATCATGATTAGCCCATTCACACTAAATTAACAATACATAAATAAATAAAGTAATAACATGTGGAAAGTAAATAACGGAATAATAAAAAAGATACGACCAAGGCCAACATCTATATGAGACCCTCATATGCCGGTTTGAACGTATTTCACATTCAACCAAGCATATTTCGTCCAGCGCGGTAAAACATTGTGGTAAAGGTAGCCTTTAGGCATTTCCCTCAAATGAAGGACCTTTAATCCAACGTATTTAGCCCATGCGCACTAGATAACCATGCATGAATAAACAAAGCAATAATACTCAAAAAAGTAAATAACATAATAATAAAAGAGATGCGACCAAAGCCAACATCTATATGGGACTTCGTATGCCCGACTGAACGTATTTCACATTCAACCAATCATACTTCGTCCGGCGCGGCAAAACGCCGTGGTAAAGGTAGCCTTTAGGCATTTCCCTTGAATAGAGGACCTTTAATCCATCATGATTAGCATATGCGCACTAGATTACGATGCATAAATAAATAAAGCATACGGAAAGTAAATAACGAAATAATAAAACACAAACAATGAATGAACACAAAATTAAATAACAAAATGAAACATATGCTTGAAAATTTCTCAAGCAGTATATGGAGTTTGTATCCCAAGTACAGACCGCACTACCGTCCATTCGGATTCAGCTACGGAATTTACGTCGGGGTTTCCATCCGATATACCGCAGAGATAGCACACAATCAGTAACCCAAATAACAATAATAGACATGAACCATTAAGATGCATGCAAGGAAATAATGATAGACAATCAAAAAGATGGATGAAAAGTAGCAAGGGGTGCCCTCAGGTCTACCTTTTAAGTTGCTTCTCGGAAATGCGTTACACCGTCAACCGGAAGGGTTAATGCTCTGTCACTTTTCTGGTTTTCTGATTCAATATTTTCCATCGCTGTTTCACAATTTTTCTTCACTGTTTTATGTGATTTTAGGACTGGTTTTGATGTTGAATTTTGGACTGTTTCCAGGGGTTATTTTTGGTTAAATAGGGGACTGCTTTACTCACTGTTTCGACTATTTTCTCATTCAGTTATGTGTGTGTTTTGGAAGTTTGTTCTCGGCAGTTGTATGGCTTATTTTATTGGTAATGTGGAGGGCTTGTTGTTCTTGTGAGTAGGTGTCAGTTTATTGATGAGTTGAAGGGCTTGTTAGTGGTTTGTGTGCGATATTTGGTCTGTTTAACGTGTCCATGTGTAAACTGCTTCAGGGTTTTCTTTGCTCGGTGAGTTTTGTCTTGTTTACATGGCTTTGTGCGTTCGTGTGGGCTGTGTTTTGTTGCCGAGTGAGTGACTTGTGTCTTGGTAATTTGCTAGTTAAGTGTCAGCTATGTGTGTTCGTGCCGAGAGGATGTTGGCTGGCTTTAGGGTGGTCGGTTGCTTTGTTTAGTTAGCTTTATGATGCTTCATAGCTGTTGAAAGTAAAGAGCAGGTCGCTGTTTGTGAGATTAGGGTTTATTTTTGTGATGAAATTGTGAGAGGTTAGAGAGACATAAGAAGGGCGAGAGAGATGGATGAGAGAGGAGTGTTTAATGTTTATATTTTTTGTCTTCCCTCCATGATGAGAGTCAAGTGTCAAGAGAACAGTAGGGTTGGTTTAGGTATCTTTTCATAGTTGGCCATGATAGGGTTTTCATTGTTTGTGTAAGGCTAGGGTTTTGTTCCATGTGTGGCCGCCCATTTCACTTATTAGCCAAGATTTTCCTTCCAAATTTAGAGGATGCAATCTTGGTTAATTGGAAGGGGATTATGAGGGATTAGAAGGAGATTTGATTTAAATTAGGATGGGGAGTTTGATTGGATTTATAATCTTTGCTACTTAGAAGGTGACTTGGGAGGTATTTTGGCATGTGTTTTACATGTGATTTAATTATCTTGGATTGGGCTTTGTTGGTGTGGGGGCCTAAAAGGGTTGCATAGATTGCATGGGTTTGGGATGTGTGTGTATGAGTATGTGGGCTTTTGTGGGTTTACGGGGGTTTTGGGCCGTTTGGCCTAAAAGTTTAAAACAAAGAGATTAATCGAGCGAACCCGAGGCTAAAAAAATGAATTAAATTTGATAAGGTTTTTTTTTGTTTTAAATTGTTCCCTTTCGACGTCTTTTTCCCCCCGCGACTTCCGTAACTTATCTTATCGGGTAGTGCCTCCTTACGAGGCTCATCATTGGGCTTTATGCAAAAATACAGTGCCTACAGTCACCCCCACTTTGATGGGACTTGTGCAGTGTGTGATAGTGACAATCTTATCAAAGTCATGCATGCATTTTTACTTACTTACCCTGGTTGTCGGCTGTCGTACTTACCTGCTGCTTCGTGAGATGCTGTCGAATTGAGTTTGATTTTATGACGAGGTGCTTGACCCCTGGTTCATTCCTGAAATGTTACTTGATGAATGATGGTTCATTCCCGAACCGTTACTGAGTTGAGGTGGTTCATTCCCGAACCGTTAACTGATGAGAGATGGTTCATTTTTGAACCGGTACTACTTGAGTTGAGATGGTTCATTTTTTAAACCGTTTACTTACTAGTTGAGATGGTTCATTTTTGAACCCATTACATGAGTTGAGATGGTTTTTTTTTTTGAACCGTTACTTGATGAGAGATGGTTTATTTTTGAACCGTTACTTGATTAGAGATGGCTCATTTTTAAACCGTTACTTGATGAGAGATGGCTCATTTTTAACCGTTATTGATGAGAGATGGTTCATTTTTGAACCGTTACTTGAGTTGAGATGGTTCATTTTTGAACGTTACTTGATGAGAGATGGTTCATTTTTGAACCGTTACTTGATTAGAGATGGCTCATTTTTGAACCGTTACTTGATGAGAGATGGCTCATTTTTAAAATGTTACTTGAGTTGAGATGGTTCATTTGAACCGTTACTTAATGAGAAATAGCTCATTTTTGAACCGTTACTGACTTGCTCGTCTTTGCCGTTTTTTTTTCAAAACCTGTGAACACAAAACAAAAATTGCATGTAGGTGACGTGAATGCATGTAATGCATGGATGTATTTCCTATTCCGATAGGTTAGGCCTTCCTTGTGCTCTTTGGTGCCCTTTGCATATAAAAGTCTTTGGTCGCCCCATGGGCCTACTTATAGTTTCCTGTTGCCAATTATACTCTGGTGATTGCTCAGTTTTCTTTGGTCTCATGGCTCAAGATCCCGTTATGTCCCTTATTCGCGAGTTGGTAGACTGGTCGCCCCCAGGCCTAGTTTAGGTTTTTGTTCTCTACTGCTTGCACTAGGTCAAGCTAGACTACATGGTGGGCATTGCGTATCAACATACCCCATTACAGGCTACAAAATAGTCCCAATAGTTATACATATCATTGTCCTCAAAGAATGCTCAGTAATGAGACCATAAAACCTTCAAAACACTCGATGCAACTCAAATCCAAGTCTTTGAATAAATGATCTAAGTCAGACTCAAAGTGTGTGTGTGCAAAGGTTCATTTACAGCTTGATTCCTAGGTAAGCCGACTCAATGATTTCGTTTAGAAATTAGGTTCGATGGGTCAAACCAACCTAGATGTCTCAATTATACTCTGCAATTGCTTTTCCATGCTCAATATAGTATGGTTTTTCTTTTCTTTTCTTTTGCCTCTCTATGTTTTTTTTTTTAATTTTATTGTTATTATTATTATTTTTCAACACACCTACCCTTTAAGGTAGCATTTCTCCTCATGGTGGTCCTCATACTCGCCCATGGGTAGTTTCACGTTTATCGGTTATAGGTGGTTCAATTCTTTTCTTTAGAGACTTTTTCTTTTATTTTCAACCATACCACACATCATAACACAAGCAAATCAGGATAGACATTTAGGCGAACAGTCATTAATCGACCTACAATTTCTTCAACTAGTCACCTTGCCAACTAGTCGGGTTTTCACTGCTAAGAACCTATAAATAAGTGCTTACGAGTCTAACATAGATCAATTACTCAAAGTATCAGATAAAAGCACGTCAAGAGTTTATCGTTTCTATGATTTCATCCTAAAGCAAACATTTGCATCATTGGACTTATGCCTAACTATTAAGGACTAACGGGAAACGGCTCGAACGAGTAAGAAAAATTAATGTCTTTATGATTAATAAATGCAGGACTATAATTGAATCAGATCAGGAAAATAAGCATCTCCAAAATTTGCAGCCTCGTCTTCTTCCGTCTTCTTACTTTCTTCAAACATCAACTTCTCCAACTACAGTAGTTCCTTTTCCCATTTACCTCCTTCATTTGCAACCTCTTCCTTGTCACTATTCGAGAAGCTTCCCCAGAAATCCCTCATCTGCTCTATCTCATCTTTACTATTGTTTCCCCATATCCCCATGCGGGAAGTTTGGTGGTTATGAGTTTGGAGGATAAGGCTGTCGGGTAGGCCGGAGTTGATCATGTAGGTGGGTGGAGGGTTTCTGTGTGTGTTGGGTTGTTCTTTTTCCAGGTCGGGTATTTTATAGGCATCAATGAGGTCTTGTATTTCATGCCTATGGTGGGTGCATTTGTAAGTTTCATGGCCTTTTTGTTGGTGGAGGTAACATAATAAGTTTAGGTCAAGGTAGTGTGACACAGGATTTGGAAGTGGTTTATGTTCTAAAGAATTTAGGAGTCATTGCCTTTTCAGTTCTTCAAACATCTTTGACAAAGGTCTACCTATAGGACATAAAAATCGACGACGGTGTTCCAAGCTCGCAGCCTAGTCGAGAGTATGGAGTAGCCCACGAGGGAACTAAACTAGAGAAATAACATGGAGTCGCCACCAAGTGTGAACTGGGAAAATGATTTAAGGCCGCACTCACCCCTCGTAAGGGAAGACCTCAAACTATTGGGTTCGGAATGGTCCCTTACTTATGCCACTTGTAATGAACGGATTTATGTAATAATATAACCGAGTCTACGCAACAACAACATACATCTAAGTTTGCATACTACCTATATCTAAGTTTGCATGCATAAAAGTAAGTCGGAATAACGGCAAGCACACAATCTCATGCATACATTAAATCGCTAAGCATGGCAATGTAAATAAATAATAATCTAAACAGAAACATAGAAGAGACATAATCAAGTTCCTAATGCGAAAGAAATAACTAAATCATTCTTGGAAATAATCAACTAATCATGCATAAGAAAATAACATACTAAACAACCGAATCATGCATAAAAGTAACATACTATTTCTAATAAACAACAAATAAATATAAGATCGGATGACATGAAATATGTGCGTCTCTCAAGTGGTACGTGGCATTATATCCCGAGTGCAGACCGCACTGCCGTCCACTCAGATTCGGCTATGGAATTTACGTCCCGGTTTCCATCCGATATACCGCAAAAGATATCACATATTTCATTCATCCCATGGCCACAACTTACATGAAACTATAATACGCATGCGAAGAAATAATAATAACTAACGGAAAGAAAGTGCAGGAATAAATAAAAAGGTGTACTCAGGTCTAACCTCTTAAGTCGTCTCTTGGAAGTGCGTTACATGGTTGTCGGCTGGTTCGTTATTTTCCTTCGTTGCCTCGCTGTTTTGGACTGCTGTTTCCTCTGTTTTGCTGCTGTTTTTTGGTCACTATTTTTGCGGTAATTGGGGAATGTTTTGGCTTACTATTTTGCGGTAATAGAGGTGTATTAAGGCTGCTGTTTGTGTGGTTATTTGGGCAGTTTCTGGGCTGATTTTTGGTAGTTTCAGGGTGCAGTTCAGGGGCTGTTTTAGGGCAGTTTTTCGGTGTTAATAAGGTAGTTTCTGATAGGATTTGTGGTGGTGATAGGGCAGTACAGTTTGGGCAGTTTTCGATGGTATAAGGTGCATTTTTGGACTGTTTATGCGTGATGTTTAAGGCAATTTACTAGGCAGATTTTCGGTGGTTTGTAGTGCAGTTTAGGGACTGATTTTCAGTAGTTTCAGGGTGCAGTTCATGGGCTGGTTGTGCGGCAGTTTGGTGCAGTTCAGGGGGCTGGTTGTGCAGCAGTTTGGGTGCAGTTCAGGGGGCTGGTTGTGCGGTAGTTTGGGTGCAGTTCAGGGGGTGCGTGAAGGGCTGCTGGTCAGGGGGTAGTACGTGAAGGGCTTCTGGTCAGAGGGTACTTGAAAGGCTGTGTGTGCATGAGTGAATGTCAATGTGTATGTTACGTGAGTGAGTGATGCAGTTTTTGAGTGGTCTCCTAAGGTTTATTGGCTTGTTTGTTGCCGTGAATGCCAGGGGGTGAAGGGTTGGCTTATGCTTCTTTTTATAGGCAAGGGTTGGGTTGTCCTTATGCAAATAGGGAAGGAATATTGTGTAATGATGGGGGGATATTTAGTTTGTGTATCATATGGAAATGATCTCTTTAATTTAGGAAGGTAATTTGATTTGATTTGATTTAATTTTATTTAGTTTAGTAATGTGATTTAATTTAATTAGGAATGTGATTTATATGATTTGATTTGATTCTTTTAATTTGGGAAAGTGATTTATTTAATTTCAACATGTGTTTAATGTGTGGATTTGTTATTTTAGAAGGCTTTGGGCGTGGTGTTGGTCCTCTTGGGCGTGTGTTTGGTTCTTTTTGGTGGGCTTGGTGTGTGTTGCGGGGGTTTTGGACCAAGGATGTGTGGCTTGCGGGGTTTTGGGTCAAAGATATATTTTAAAATAGAGGTCCAACGAGCGGACCCACAGCTAAGCAAATGAATTTAGTCCAACAAGATATGGATTTCTGACGTTTCCCTTCCGATGTCCATTTCCGGTGACTTCCACGACTTAAATGGTAGTGCCTCCATGTGAGACTCATCATCGGGACTTATATGCAAAAATGCAGTGCCTACAGTCGCCCCCACTTTGATAGGACTTTGTGCAGTATATGATAATGACAATCCTATCAAAGTTATGAAATGCATTTTTACTTACCTGGCTCGCCAGCTACCACTTGACTTGCATGTTGCTTCGAACTGAGTTAATATGGTGGCGAGGTGCTTTGACCCCTGGGTTTTGTTCCCGAACCTCCGAATATGGGTTTTATTTCCGAACTATGCTGATGATGCAGTGGGCCTCGACTCTGGGACACATCCCGGAACTGCAACTGATGTATGGGCCTCAACCCGTGCTCCATTCCCGGAGCGCCATTCCCGGCAAGTGATGATGTGGGCCTCAACCCGTGCTCCATTCCCGGAGCGCCATTCCCGGCCAGTGATGCAATGTGCCTCGACCCTGGGACGCATCTCGGAACTGCAACTGATGATGTGTGCCTCAACCCGTGATCCATTCCCGGAGCGCCATTCCCGGCGAGTGATGCAGTGGGCCTCGACCCTGGGACGTATCCCGGAACTACAACTGATGATGTGGACCTCAACCCGTGCTCCATTCCCGGAGCACCATTCCCGACGAGTGAGGCCGTGGGCCTCGACCCTGGGACGCATCCCGGAACTACAACTGAAAACGTGGGCCTCGACCTTGGGACGCATCCCAATACTGCTGACAATGTGGGCCTCGACCCTGGGACGCATCCCAAAATTGTGACAATATGGGCCTCGGCCCTCGGACGCATCCTAATACCGCTGACAATGTGGGCCTCGACCTTGGGACACATCCCAAAATTGCTGACAACGTGGGCCTCGACCCTGGGACTCATCCCTAAAACTGATGCTGATGTGGTCCTCGACCGTGGGACTCATCCCCAAAACTGATGCTGATATGGGCCTCGACCCTGTGACTCATCCTCAAACTGATACTGATGTGGGCCTCAACCCTGGGACTCATCCCCAAAAACCGCTGATGTGGGCCTTGACCCCAAACTGATATTGATGTGATGTTGGATATCAACATATTATACTGCCTCTCACAAGATAATCCTGATAGCTAAACATATTTTCGTCCTAAAATGATGCTTCGTATTGAAACCAGAAAACCTTCAAAGTACTTGATACACCCAAATCCGATTGTCTGAATGAGTGATCTGAACTAGACTCCCAGTGTGTGTGCCAAGGTTCTTTCGCAGCTTAATCCTTAAGTAAGCCAACTCGATGATTTTATCTTGGAGAATTGGATCAGTGGGTCTAACCAACCGAGATGTCTTGATCATACTTTGCAATTACTCATTCGTACTCAACATGATATGGTTTTCTTCTTTTCTTTCGTCTCTTTCTTTTCTTTCTTTTCTTTCTTTTCATTTTGAACTTCTTTTTTCTTTTTTCTTTTTCTTTTTCTCTTTTCTTTTTTTTTTTTCTTCTTTTTTCGACACACCTACCCTTTAAGGTAGAATTTCTCCTCATGGTGGTCCTAATACTCGCCCATGGGTAGCTTCACGTTTATCGGCTATAGGTGGTCTATTTTTTCCTTTTCTTTCCAGAGACTTTTTCTTCGCTTCCAACCATATCACATATCGTAACATAAGTAAACCAGGATGGACATCTAGGCAAACAACCATTCACTGATCCGCCATCTCTTCAACTAGTCATCTCGCCGACTACTCAGGCTTCTACTACTAAGATCCCGTAATCAAGTGCTCGCGAGTCAAGCCGAGATCAACCACTCAGAATACTGGATGAGAGCACATCCTGCACTCATCATTCTAAGGTTTCACCATACAGCAAACAATGTCATCACCGGATATATGCCTAACCATCAAGGAATTTTCACTCTCTCTTCTCTTTCTCTTTTTTTTTTTTTCACTCACTCCACTGGAATTCTTCCTTTCAACCGCTGATAATGTGGGCTTCGCCCCCTGGGATTCTTTTCCCAAAACTGATACCGGTGTGGGCCTCAACCCTGGGATTCCTTCCCGAAACTAATACTGATGTGGGCCTCATATTCGGTTTTCTAGGTCAAACCAAGATCAAATTAAGCAAGAAATGATGTGAATACAACAAAGTAAGAATGCGGAAAATACTCACTTTGATCGGTTTTGGATGTAGGAGATAACAAAAATTCCAAGCCTTTGTGTTGTGCTCCAAGCTCCCCTTTGATGTATGTAAAGCTTCCAAGCATCTCATTGAATTCCAAACTCATGGATATGTTTCCCTAACACCTTTGTAAGACTCATTTAATGTGCTAGCATTCATGATTTTGAAGCAAAATCAAGAAGAAGTGAAGCCTAGCTTCACGCCAAAGAGAGAAAAAGAAGGCCATGGTTTCGGCCTTGATGAAAAAAGAAAGAGAGAGATATTTTGTTTTGGTAATTTTTTGGTTTCTAAAACAATTACCACACTTTTCAAAAGTCAAACTCAATTTTGGTATATGCTTTTCCAAAAAGCAAAAGTAAAGTGTTGGAGGGAAAAATGCATTTAAAGCCTCCAACCACTTCCATCACCAAATTGACACTTGATGGACAAGTGATGTGACTTGAGTTGTGACTTGTGATGTGACTTGTAGGCCCCACTTTAATTCAAAATCCGAGTGGGCTCGCAAACACATTCCGGGCTCGGGTTTGTTAATTCCAAATTAATAAATTTTCCATTGCGATGTAATTAAATCAAATTTAATTAAATAATTATGCCAGTAAAATTACTATTCACATCGCTAGTGAATTAATTCTAAATTAACTCGTTCGCCCGAATTAAAATCCAATTTTAATTCCGTTATGAAATCTAATTTCATTTAATATATCGAATATATTATTTAATCGATTAATTCCGAATTAATCGTTCTCTCTCTTTTAAATAGTATTTATCCCAGATAAAATCTCTCTACAATTAATCATAGATTAATTTCCTCTCTCTACTAATTAATCCCAGATTAATTATGTTTGAGTCATACGTTATCGGTGAATCTTCGGGAAGCGACCAATGAGATCCCTGGATATGTGGTAGTAAATCCGGTCATCGGAGCATCCGAATACGTGCGTACCTAGTACCACGTTCTTACCGATTTACAAGACATGGTTGGCTTCTAGCAAAGCACCGTGTCTACCCAATTCTCCAGAAATATTCTAAGGTAATTAATGATTATTTTCTCTATGTTAACAGCACACAAAATTCATCGTTACGAGTTATCTAACGTCGACAATATACCCTCAGGCAATACTGCAGCAGAAGACCAACACTCAAAACAACTTTACCAGTCACAATTAAATTCGCAAACCACACATAGAAGAAGCATGACTGGATCTATATGGGATTTAACAAAACATAATTTCTGGATTAATAAATCGAATGATGATAGAAAATAATAAACATCAATTTTATTAAACGATTAAAAGGTTCTTAGGAATCAAAAACATAAATAATAGAAATCAAACACAAAAGTTCATCCGCAGCTTTGCCTAGGGCATTAGTTCCTCATAAAAGAAATAAAGATAGCCTGGGATTGGAGAGACATGTCGTTCAGAATTATCGATGCTCCGTGTCCCGGCCTTGCGCTCTGATTTCTTCTCTCTCGGCTCGCGGCTACTGCTTCTCTGCTTTCTGCGTTTTCTCAATTATGCGCAGCTTGCGCTGCTAGCCTTTCTCACACGCTGAAGCCCTCTCTCTTTGTTCTCTCGGCAGCCCTCAGCTGCTTCACGCAGCTTTTCTTATTCACGCAGCCACTGGAGCTTGTAATTTTCACGCAGCCCTGCTTTATATAACACACAAAATAAAAACCTAATTTACTTGGACCCACGTGCATGCCCTCTTCTCTTTTGGTCAAAGGCTGCGACCCACCTTGCATGGCTTTCTTTAATTTCTTCAAGTTACTTTCTCTTTTTGCTTTTGTCACACACATAAAATTGGAAGGTTGACCCAATTCTTGGGCCCCACGTATATGCTTCTTTTCTTTAAACAATTATTTCCCTTTTTTCTTTGCTTTCTTTTATTTTGTCAAATTGCTTCTGTCGTGATAAAGCTTTCTCTCCTTCTTAAATTCGGCACCACCTGTCTCATTTCTTTCAATTTCTTCACGTGTTCTCTCTCTTCACAATTCCAATTCTTCTTGTCTTTCTTTTGTTATTTTGTAAAATCAAACACTAAAATAAAGCTAGGGCCCCACTTTGCTTTTCAACTCTTCTTCTTTGCTATGCATGGACTTCTCTTTTTAATTCCTACAACAATAAATGAGAAATTACTAAATTAACTTAAATAATAAATATTTTTTAATTTAATATAAAAATAAAAATAAAAATTATATAATAAAATATAAGATATATTACTAAATATTTAACAATAAATCCGAATAAGTGATGTTTCAAAGTACATTTTCATGTACTTATCACATTGCTCAATCCATTTCACTGGTTGGTCCTTCCTCAGTAATTTGAAGATAGGCTCGCATACTAACGTCAACTTGGCGATGAACCGACTGATGTACTGAATCTTCCCGAGGAATGCTCTAACTTCTTTCTCTGTCTTCGGTGCGGGCATTTCTGTAATCGCCTTGATATTCTCAGAGTCTACTTCTATTCCTCCCATTCCCACTGTATGTCCTAGTAACTTTCCCGACGTTACTCTGAACACGCAGTTCTTGGGATTTAGTCGTAAGTTGTATTTGTCAACTCTCTGAAGGAACTTCTCCAGTGCTTCTATGTGTCTGGTTCTTGTCTCCGACTTCACCATCATGTCATCCACATATACTTCAATCTCCTTATGCATTAAGTCATGGAATAACGTGGTGGCCATTCGTTGATAAGTGGCTCCCGCATTCTTAAGCCCAAACGGCATCACCTTATAGAAATACGTACCCCATTCAATAACAAGGGCAGTCTTATGCTTGTCTTCTTCAGCCATAAGAACCTGATTATATCCTGAGAACCCATCCGCCAATGAGTACATGGCAGATAAGGCTGCACTATCAACCAACACGTCTATATGGGGTAGAGGAAAATCATCCTTCGGGCAAGCCTTGTTAAGGTCTCTGTAATCCACGCACATTCTAACCTTCCCATCTTTCTTCGGCACTGGCATAATATTTGCCAACCACTCGGGATATTTCACCACTTCTAGAAATCCCACATCTATCTATTTTTTAACTTCTTCTCTGACCTTCTCCGCCCATTCAGGTCTCATCCTTCGGAGCTTCTGCTTTACCGGCTTCATGTTTGGGTAAGTCGGTATCGCGTGCTGGGCAATGCTTCTGTCCACTCCCGGCATGTCCTCATAAGACTAAGCGAATGCTTTGACATATTTGACCAACATTTCCTCTAGTTTCGTCCGCTCCTCAGAGGTAACCTCACTTGTAATTAAGACCTCCTTGGGGTTTTCAAGCGTACCAAGGTTAAATGCGTTTGTTTTGGTTGAGTTGATGTCAAATATACTCAAGTCATGTAAATTGAAAGGGAGAGACTCAGGCAAGTAAGCGAAATGAATGTCTTTATTGCTAGCAGATGCAGGATTACATTCGAATAAATGAGAGAGATAAACATCTTCATCCTCCTCAGATGCTTCATCCCCCTCAGCCGGGTCTTCCTCGGTTTCCTTATTCTCCTCGAGGGTCAGGCTCTCCAGCTTCATCAACTCTTCCTCCCACTTCTCTTCCTCCTTTGCAACTTCTGATGCCAATGGTTTCTCACCCATCACATCCTAAATATGATCCCGTTGACCTCTACTGGTTCAGGCTCTCCTTGATACCCCGTTGCTTTCACGAAGTATTCTGTCAGCTTCAATCCTTTCTTTTTCGTCTTCGGCTTATCCTCGTCGGACTTGTATCCTAAACCTCTCCTGGTGGTCTGCCCCTTGAAGTCGGACAAGGCTCCTCTGACACCCGAACCTGTACCCGACTCGAACTTCATCTTCTCCATGATTTTAGCCACCTTATGATCTACCCACTCCTCAAAGGTTGCCAACACTTGGAACCTCGTGAAAGGTTGTATCTCCAAAGCCGCCATGGCATTGTCTACTTCAGCTCTGATAGTGATAATCTCTCCCCCGTGTGGAAACTTGATGGCCTGGTGTAAAGTGGAAGGCACGCCCCCAAGTTTGTGAAACCACGACCTCCCCAATAGTAAAGCAAAATTGGCCGGTATATCAAGCACTGTGAACTCAACCTCATCTTCAATTGGGCCTACTTCGACTATTGTAAGAAAAGTGCCCTCAACTCCCCGCTTATTGTCATCATATTCCTTGATGGTCATGTTGGAGGGACTCAGATATGTTGTCTTCATACCCAAATTTGACAGAATCTTCAAAGGGCAAACATTGATAGATGAGCCATCATCCACCATTACACAAGATGCCTTTTTTCCTCTCACTTCAGCTCTTACGAATAATGGCCTGATATGATTTCTTCCTCCGCCAGGAGTTCCTCCTCATAAAAGGTTATCACTTGCAAAGCTTCATTTTGCACCGATCCTACAAACATTGCGGGGTTGGCATCTTCCGGTACTATTATCTTGCTCAAGGCTTCAACCATGGCACGCCGGTGCTCCTGCGATACACACAGCAACTCCCAAATGCTCAGTTGTGCTCGTGTTTTCTTCAACTGACGCAACACAAATCTCCTTCAGCATTATCCATGTTCTCTGCCACTTCTTTACCTTCTACAAACACTTCCTTGCCTTTCTCTGCTGTATCATTGTAAAAACGCCCACTACGCGTCATTCCTTTCACCTCCTCTTCATCACTGCTCGAGAAGTCCTCCAAGAAATTCTTCCCCAGTTCTGTTTCATCCTCACTACTACTATCCCATATCCCCAGGCAAAAGGCTTGGTGGTCAAAGGTTTAGAGCACAAAGCTTTCTGGTAGGCCAGAGCCAATCATGTAGGTAGGTGGTGGGATGAAGTGATAGTTAGGTATGGGGTTCCGGTGTGTGTTGGGTTGCTCCTTTTCGGGGTCGGGTATTTTGTGGGAGTCTATGAGGTCTTAGATTTCAGGTCGGAGGCGGGCATAGTTGTCGGTGTCGTGGCCTTTTTGCTGGAGGTAGTGGTAGTAAAGGTTCAGGTTGAGGTGTGATGGCATAGGGTTGGGAAGTGGTCTAGCTTCTAAGGGTTTCAGAAGTCCTTGTCTCGCCAACTTCTCAAGCACCTTAGACAAAGGCCTACCCAGGTAAGAGAAACACCGGTTCCTGATGGCGATAACCTCAGTAGAAACGGGCCTGGTACCTGACGGTCCTCCAACAGTCCTCTTGTTCAGGCCATAAAACTTCATGTTCTCAGCTTCTTCTTCCTCAATGTCCATGACAGTCTCCCACAACTGTCAGAAATCAGTAATCATAGAGGACATCCTCCTCAACTTTCCATAGATAGAGGGTTTGGTGCCCTTGATAATCATCTTGATCTAGTCCTTCTTCGAGGGCCGAGTCTGTATTTTCAAAAGCTAGCTTCTCCAACGGTCCACGTAATCCTTGAAGCTCTCCTTCGGCTTTTGTTTGGTATTCTCCAAGTCGCGAAGCGACAAGTCGATCTCCAAATCCGTGACATATTGATTCAGAAATGCCTCTGCCAATGCCCTCCAATCATCATTGACCTTCATCTCCAGGCCATGATACCATACCACGGGTGCCCCCTCAAGCGACATCCCGGATATTTTCTGAACCTGACGTTACGACAGGCCTACTGAACTCATCACAGAAACATACTATCGGAGATGGACCCTCGGATCCCCGTTCCCATTGAACTTAGCTATGTCAGGCATCTTAAACTAAGGCGGCAGCTGCTCCTCAAAAGTCATTGCCTTATAGTCCAGCAAATCTTCATGATTACCCCTCATCTTGCAGGTAACCGATTCTATCTGATCCCGGAGTTTCTGTAATTCGGCCTGAGACCCAGCTACCTATATCGCGGCATACTTAGCCATGTCATCATCAAAAACATGAATCTCATCATTCAACCTATTCGGAGGGTTCTCACGCCTCACATTCTCAGAGCCTCCCCCAGCACGGGGCACAGCCATATTAGCCATATTAGCCATATCAGCGGTCAAAGCTTGCAGTTGCTCGGTAACCTTAGTGAGACTTGTTTCCAGCTGATCCATACGAGATACCTCGTTCTCTTATTCACTCATGTTTGCTGACGACCTTTTGATGAGTCTGCCCTCTTCCCTAACCCAACGGGTATCTATGGTGTCTTTTAAAATCGCATGTTAGCATGTATTCGTGCGATGCATGGAATATATAAGTTGGCCCATTATCATTTTATAGCATTCAATCGTACTATTATGCGGTGCAAATTTGTCCCAGTTGAAAAGGCCCAACAGGTTTACACTTTTGCGATAACATGGCTAAATAACTTCAAATGATGCGGGGCCTAAACATAAATTGGCCCATCGACATTTAGAAGCTTTTGGCCCAATTTCCATAAAGTACGGACTCGTCCCAGTTTAAATGGCCCAACAAGCCCATACCACATGACAAAAAGTCCAACTGAATCCAAATGACGATGGTCCTAAACATAGGCATAAATGGATAGTTTCTATTGGTCATACAACTACAGTTCATATGCGAGTTTATAGGGGTATAGACAAAGGCTCCCGCTGGCTAAGGATTGCTCACAACTAGGACTCCCCACTCAAGGGTTCGAGCGACCAAGTGAGCGCACCTTTTTGATACACTAAGGTACGTGCCAAGGAGTTATGGTGCATGACTGACTATCAAATGGATTTCCTATTGTAGATTCCCCAAATGGAGGATGGAGCGAACTCTCTTAAATACCCAAGCCTCTTAGGCTCTTATCGCCTTGGTGACAGGAATAAACAATAAGTCATCCAAATTAGTCCATCACATTAAGCTTCGAGTAAATGATTATCTAGGTGCCTTCACAGCTTTTCCTTATAGAAAGGTAGTGAATGAATGAGGACACCAAACCCTTACCTAACTCTAATAGTGCGTTTGATTAAACCCCTTCAACCCACAATAGACACAGTTAACTAAAACAAAAATCACAAACATTACAAGGTATTATTTCGGGGCCGATTCTCTATCCCCAGTGGAGTCGCCAGACTGTAGGACACAAAAATCGGTGACGCTGTTCTAGGCTCGCGGCCTAGTCGAGAGTATGGAGTAGCCCACGGGGGAACTAAAAAAGAGAAATAACATGGAGTCGCCACCCAGTGTGAACTGGGAAAATGATTTAAGGCCGCACTCACTCCTCGCAAGGGAAGACCTCAAACCGTTGGGTTCGGAATGGTCCCTTACTTATGCCACTTGTAATGAACGGATTTATGTAATAATATAACCGACTCTACACAAAACAACCTACATCTAAGTTTTCATACTACCTATATCTAAGTTTGCATGCATAAAAGTAAGTCGGAATAACGGCAATCACACAATCTCATGCATACATTAAATCGCTAAGCATGGCAATGTAAATAAATAATAATCTAAACATAAACATAGAAGAGACATAATCAAGTTCCTAATGCGAAAGAAATAACTAAATCATGCTTGGAAATAATCAACTAATCATGCATAAAAAAAATAACATACTAAATAACCTAATCATGCATAAAAGTAACATACTATGTCTAATAAACAACAAATAAACATAAGATCGGATGATATGAAATATGTGTGTCTCTCAAGCGGTACGTGGCATTGTATCCTGAGTATAGACCGCACTACCGTCCATTCGGATTCAGCTATGGAATTTACGTCCGGGTTTCCATCCGATATACCGCAAGAGATAACACATATTTCATTCATCCCATGGCCACAACTTACATGAAACTATAATACGCATGTGAAGAAATAATAATAACTAATAGAAAGAAAGTGCGGGAATAAATAAAAAGGTGCCCTCAGGTCTAACCTCTTAAGTCGTCTCTTGGAAGTGCGTTACACGGTTGTCGGAAGGGTTGATGCTCCACAACTTTTTCGGTTCACCGGTTTATTGTTTTCCTTTGTTGCCTCGCTATTTTGGGCTGCTGTTTCCTCTATTTTGCTGCTATTTTTTTGTCACTGTTTTTGCGGTAATTGGGGACTGTTTTGGCTTACTATTTTACGATAATAGAGGTGTATTGGGGCTGCTGTTTGTGCGGTTATTTGGGCAATTTCTGGGATGATTTTTGGTAGTTTCAGAGGCTGTTTTAGGGCATTTTTTCAGTGTTAACAGGGTAGTTTCTGGACAAGATCTGCGGTGGTGATAGGGCAGTGCAGTTTGGGCAGTTTTCAATGGTATATGGTGCAGTTCTGGACTGTTTATGCGTGATGTTTAAGGTAGTTTACTTGGTAGATTTTCAGTGGTTTGGAGTGCAATTTGGGTGCGGCAGTTTGGGTGCAGTTAAGGGGGCTGGTTGTGCGGCAGTTTGGGTGCAGTTCAGGGGGCTGGTTGTATGGCAGTTTGGGTGCAGTTCAGGGGGTGCGTGAAGGGCTGCTGGTCAGGGGGTACATGAAAGGCTCTGTGTGCGTGAGTGAATGGCAATGTGTATGTTACGTGAGTGAGTGATGCAGTTTGTGAGTGGTCTCCTAGGGTTTATTGGCTTGTTTGTTGCCGTGAATGCCAGAGAGTGAAGGGTTGGCTTATGCTTCTTTTTATAGGCAAGGGTTGGGGTTGTCCTTATGGAAATAGGGAAGGAATATTGTGTAATTATGGGGGGATATTTAGTTTGTGTATCATAAGGAAATGATCTCTTCAATTTAGGAAGGTAATTCGATTTTATTTTATTTTATTTTATTTAGTTTAGGAATGTGATTTAATTTAATTAGGAATGTAATTTATATGATTTGATTTGATTCTTTTAATTCGGGAAGGTGATTTATTTAATTTCAAAATGTGTTTAATGTGTGGATTTGTTATTTTGGAAGGCTTTGGGCGTGGGGTTGGTCCTCTTGGGCGTGTGTTTGGTTCTTTTTGGTAGGCTTGGTGTGTGTTGCGGCAGTTTTGGGCCAAGGATGTGTGGCTTACGGGGGTTTTGGGTCAATGATGTATTTTAAAATAGAGGTCCAACGAGCGGACCCAAAGCTAAACAAACGAATTTAGTCCAACAAGATATGGATTTCTGACTTTTCCCTTCCGACGTCCGTTTCCCGTGACTTCCACGACTTAAATGGTAGTGCCTCCATGTGAGACTCATCATCGGGACTTATATGCAAAAATGCAGTGCCTACACTACCAAAATTGGAGAATCGCCTGTTTCTGATAGGGGCGACCTCAGAGGGAGTGGGCTTGGTCCCTGAAGGTCCCCCAATGGTCTTTCTAGTCCGGTTACAGTACTTCATATTATTGGCTATATGGGGTATGGTCAAACTGGCCACAGTGTTGGTCAAAACTTGTAGTTGCTTGGTAATTTTGGTTACTTTGGTCTCCAATTGATCCAGGCGGGAAACCTCATTATCTGACTCGCTCATGTTTTCTAACTGTTTTTTAACAAGTCTTCCTTCTTTTCTAACCCAACGGATATCTATGATGGTTGTCGAAACTATGAGTTAGCATGATGCGTGTATGCATGAGATACATGAGATGCAAGTGGTTATCAAAATAACATATATCCTTCCGACCTTATTTCTCCCACACTCGTGGTAAGTCCATTTCTATCCTAGGTATGGCTTATTCTATGCATCAATGTGGGGTACACAAAATTGTCTCTCATATGCTACATGGGTGATCCTTTGGCCGCTTCTGTCCCTTTCCATCGGTAAAAGACAAAGACCACATATTTACGACATGGACTAAGCCGATTATGGGATCATGCCATTGTCTAGAAACGACAAATTGGGCTTTCAGCAACCGCGATCATGGGGATGGACTTAGAGGTATCCAAAAGTATACAAATATGTCATAGCAAGGCGTATCATTTCTGGATGAAAGCTAGTGTGGATCAAACTCATGCTTCTAGCATATTTGGATCATGTTTGAATTTTTTAAGTCCATCAAGGTTTTCATACAAGTTGGCCCATTACCGTTTCAAAGTATTCAATCATATTATTGCGAGGTGTAAACTTGTCCCAGTTGAAAAAGGCCCAATAGGTTTACACTTTTGCAATAACGTGGCTAAACAACTTCAAATGATAGGGGGCCCAAACACAAAGTGGCCCATCGGCATTTTAGAAGCTTTTGGCCCAATCGTCATAGGACGCAAACTCATCACAGTTTAAATAGCCCAACAAGTTCACATCTCATGACAAGAAGTCTAAATGAATCCAAATGATGATGGTCCCAAACACAAGCATAAATGGTGGCTTCTATAGGTCATATAACTATGGTTCTCATGCAATTTTATGTGAGTATTGATAAAGGCTCCCGTCGGCAAAGGGTTGCCCACAACTAAATCTCCCCACTCAAGGGTTCGAGCGACCAAGTGAGCGCACCTTTTTATACCCTAAGGTACGTGCCAACGAGTAATGATACCATATAATGATCCGCCGCTTTGAACGAAAATGACTTCACGATGCATGAATAACTGTCAAATGGATTCCTCTATTGAAAATTCCCCAGAGGGAGGGTGGAGCGAACTATCTTAAATACCTTACCTCTTAGGCTCTTATCGCCTTGGTGACAGGAATAAACAATAGATCCTCCAAATTAGTCCATCACTTTAAATATGCTTTAAGGTAAGCTTTGAGTAAATGATTATCTAGATGTCTTCACGGCTTTTCTTTTTGGCTATAAAAAAGGTAGTGAGTGAAGGAACACACCAAATCATTATCTAACTCTAATAATACCTTTGGTTAAATCAACTTTAGTTTGGAAAGTTTTATTAACCCCTTGGTCCCAACCCACTTGTAGACAATGTTAACTAAAGAAAAAATCACAAACATTACAAGACATTATTTTGGGGCCGATTCTCTATCCCCAGTGGAGTCGCCAAACTGTTGACACAGGCAAAGAGGTAGGTGATGCTGTCTGGGCTCGCAGCCCGTTGGGAGTACGGAGTAGCCCGCGGGGGACTAAACCGGAGAATAAATGGAGTCACCACCCAGTGTGAACTGGGAAATGATTTAAGGCCGCACTCACCCCTCGCAAGGGAAGACCTCAAACCGTTGTGTTCAGAATGGTCCCTTACTTATGCCAATTTTAATGAAAGGATTTATGCAAAAATATAACCAAGTCTTATGCAACACATGCAAGATAATTTAATCAACACATATTTTTGCACACCCATAAACGTAAATAAAAATGAAGGCAAAAGCATAATTCCATAAACGTATTAAACAATGGAGCGCAATAATGTAATTAATAATAACTGTAAAAGCATTAATAATAAAAGCGGATAATTAAGTACGTAATGTAAAAGAAATAACTAAAGAGGCAAGCATGCATGGAAGTAAATGTGAAGTGATGAGGCAGAATGAATATAGATAACTAATAGGATGAATACGAAGCAGTAAATAACAAACAAAAAGGTGAATAACAAAATTAGAAGAAAAATGGTGCGACCAAGAGCTTTGGCCAACGTCCATATGGGATCTTGTATCCCCGGCGCGGCAAAACATCGTGGTAAAGGTAGCCTTTTGGCTTTTCCTCAAATGGAGAACCAACGTGATTAGCCCATGCGCACGAGATAGCAATGCGTAAATAAATAAAGCAATAATAAGGGAAAAGTAAGTAACATACTAATAAAAGAGATGCGACCAAGGCCAACATCTATAGGGGACCTCGTATGACCGATTGAACGTATTTCACATTCAACCAAGTATACTTCGTTCGGCGCGGTAAAACGTCATGGTAAAGGTAGCCTTTAGGTATTTCCCTCGAATAGATGACCTTTTATCCATCATGATTAGCCCATGCACACTAAATTAACAATACATAAATAAATAAAGCAATAACATGCAGAAAGTAAATAACGGAATAATAAAAGAGATGTGACCAAGGCCAACATCTATATGGGACCTCGTATGACCGATTGAACATATTTCACATTCAACCAAGCATACTTCGTCCGGCGCGGTAAAACATTGTGGTAAAGGTAGCCTTTATGCATTTCCCTCAAATGGAGGACCTTTAATCCAACGTAGTTAGCCCATGCGCACTAGATAACCATGCATGAATAAACAAATCAATAATACGTAAAAAATTAAATAACATAATAATAAAAGAGATACGACCAATGCCAACATCTATATGGGACTTCGTATGCCTGACTGAACGTATTTCACATTCAACCAACCATACTTCATCCAGTGCGGCAAAACGTCGTGGTAAAGGTAGCCTTTAGGCATTTCCCTCGAATAGAGGACCTTCAATCCATCATGATTAGCCCATGCGCACTAGATTAACGATGCATAAATAAATAAAGCATACGGAAATTAAATAACGAAATAATAAAACACAAACAATGATTATCAACGTGTTTGACAATTAACTAAGAACATTTTTTTTACAAAACAAAGTGACTTGTGTCATCTTGAGGGAGTGGATTCTTCCTTACTTCTATGTATAAAAGCTTATCAACGTGTGGCAAGCGTTGTGGCGCTGTATCACTGTTCAAGATTTTCGAAAGAAATAAGAAAGGTTCTTAAGGGCAAAGTTCTTTAAGGGTTGGACTTGACCTTGGAAGGATTTTGTTCTTACAAAATTAAGATTCGCGGTTCTTGGGGCTTAGAACACGTGGAGGGGTTTACTTGGCTTTTTTCCAAGTAGGTTCTTATCATTTGGTATCAGGAGCTCAAGGTTCCTAGGTCAAGATTTTCTCTATCCTTATCGTTTTATGAAGTCTTCACATTATTTTGTTTTCCGGTTTTTTTTTGTCTCTTCTCATTTCAATTTTTTTATTATTTCCATAGTGTTTTTCATGTTTATGACTGAATATTGGATGTTATTATAATGTTCTTGCATGGTAATAGCATATAGGATTCAATTCTTGGAGTTTTTGAGTCAATTAGGATCGAATTTATCTGTAATTTTCGGATCAGTTCGGTCAGAATTGTTAGCCGCGTGTTGATTTTAAAACGGCTGTAATATTTTATCTAGAAAGAGTTACAGGATCCATAATATATCGATTTATAAGTACTCGAGGATATGAATTCGTTAGTGGTTGGCCGCACTCTGTCCGTGTAAGTTTCGAGTCTCAAATTCTCTTTCAAACAATAGTTACGAATTCTGGTCAGTTTGTGTTCTTGCTTTACTTTTGGTGTTTTTTTTCAGTTAGTTTCTTTGTGTTTGTTTTCATATTTTCTTAGTGTTTCTTTGAATCTTTCATCATTATTGGTGTCTTTCAAGTAAGGGGTTGATTTATATACATACTCTGATGGACAAAAGGGTATTTATCTTTCGAACGAGATGCCTTATCAATAATAAAGTATGTAATATGATTATTAATAGAGGGAATCACACAAATTTAGCTAGCACTACCCTTGTGTAAAAATTGGGATTACCATTGATACCTCTTGATAGACCTTATAAGTAGATGAGTGATTTCAGAGAGTTCGAGGTTGATAAGCAGGTTGTGGTAAATTTTACTATTGGGAAGTATGTTCACCAAGTAGTTTGTGACGTGGTTTCTATGTGTCATACACATATTTTATTGGGTAAGCCTTGGTATAAATTTAATAAATTAGTTTATGATATGGATAGGAAAAATTATCAATCTTGCTCCTTTAACCCTACAAGAGGTCTATAAGGAAGAGTTATACATGCAGAGGAGTGAAGAAGAGTGGGCTAAAAAGAAAAGTGTGATTGCTGAGTTTGGAATGTTACTAGGAGAGCTTCCAAAGTTGATAGAGAAAAAGACATTAGTAAAATGTGAATTAGAGAATGATATAAATGCAGCCTTGAGTAATGAAATGAAACATGTTGATGTTTCAATAAATAAGAGTGAGGTGGTTGATGGTGTTGATGATAGTGATGATATTGATGTGAGCGATAACATTAGTGATCATGATTTGGTTGTTCATGATGCCATTGAGGTTCTTGACGTTACTGTTAAGGGTGAATATCATATGGAGCAATCTGATGTTGGCTGTGAGGACATGAGTTATGATGTGCAAAAAGTAGATGTGGCCGAATATGTAGAGTGTGATCAGATCGTGGATGAGAGTGTTGATTGTTTGCGAAAGCGACATGGGCATGTTGAGTTTGTTTTAAATGAGATTTCAAATTTGAATCCAGGTGGGAATCTCTTTATTGTTGCAAGTGGAGTTAAGAATGAGAGTAGCAATGGAGAGATTGAGAGTGGAAAAATATTGACAAAAAGTCATTCATTCGCTTTATTGACTTTTGCTCACCTTAACCATTTTTTTCCATGTGATTTTCTTTTATTCTAGCATTCTCTTCCCATTGATCTTGTCATTTTTATCTATGACCCGGGTTCGGATTCGAGGTCGAATCCTTTTCAAGAGAGGGAGAATAATGTGATCCAGAATGAGCTCTGTTTGTTAGGCCAAGTTAACTTGAAGTTGTGGCTGATTGCATGGCTTGGTCAGATTGGTGTATTTGGGCCATTTTGGTGGATTTGGAAGATTCTTTGGGTTCTGGAGTTTGGTCTATGTATTAGACTTTATATGAAGGCCTTATTATGTCTAAGTCAAGAATGGAATGAGTCTTGGACATGCATGGGCTGCCTTGATTGATTTTGGGATTAATTTCTGAATGATGCATTAGTAGTGGCGGGATTTCCACAGTCTTCGTATTTTGGCCGTAACGTTATCATCCTATATCCGATTTTGGTGATTCAAGTTGCATTGGAAAGAAGACTCCTGGATCTAAAACCTTGTAGCTTACATCAAAGTCCAATTCGGACTTCGTCTTGGTCAAAATGAGGACGCAAGATATCCCTACAGTTTTTATATTTTATATTCTTAAGGTTATGTGTTGTTTAAGTGTTGGGCTGAACTTTAATTATATTACAAAGCCCATGCACGAAATTTTAAAGTATTTTATATGTTATTGGGTTTATTTTGCTAGGGTTTTATTATATTTGGGTAGAATTAGGGTTAGCCACCTATTTAAAGGTATATTATTCATTGTATTTGACAATTAACTAAGAACATTTTTTTTTACGAAACAAAGTGACTTGTGTCATCTTGAGGGAGTGGATTATTCCTTGGTTCTACGGAACAAAAGCTTATCAACATGTGGCAAGTGTTGTGGCGCTGTATCGCTGTTCAAGATTCTCCAAAGAAATAAAGAAAGGTTCTTAAGGGCAAAGTTCTTTAATGGTTGGACTTGATCTTGGAAGGATTTTGTTCTTACAAAATCAAGATTCGCGGTTCTTGGGGCTTAGAACACATCGATGGGTTTGCTTGGCTTTGTTCCAAGTAGGTTCTTATCATGAACAGCTGTTTTCCATGAAACAGCAGGAAATCCTTTGGTATACTGACTATGTCAACTATATAGTGTCAGTAAAATTACCGTGGAATGGACAACTCAGCAATGGAAGAAGTTCTTCAAAGAAATCAAGCACTATGATTGGGATGAGCCGTATCTCTTCAAACGCTGTGCTGATCAATTATTAAGGCGTTGTGTTCCACATGAGGAGGTCAATAGTTTCTGCAACATTGTCATTCATCATCATATGGCGGACACTTTAGCGGGAATAAAACTACAGCCAAAGTCCTTCAATCAGGTTTGTTCTGGCCCACTCTTTTTAAAGATGGTTATCTTTTTGCTCTTCAATGTTACAGGTGCCAAAGAACGGGGAATATTTCAAGGAGAAATGAAGGACCTTTGCAAAACATTATGGAAGTGGAGATATTCGATGTGTGGGGTATTGATTTTATAGGACCCCTTGTTCCATCATTTGGAAATCTGTACATACTGGTTGCAGTAGACTACGTCTCCAAATGAGTTGAAGCAATTGCACTGCCATCAAATGATTCCAAAGTGGTGATCAAGTTCCTTAAAAAGAATATTTCCACTCGCTTCGGAATACCTCATGCAATTATCAGCGATGACGGTACACACTTTTGCAACATATATTTTGATGCACTCCTATCCAAATATGGAGTTACTCATAAGGTTGCCACTGCCTACCATCCGCAGTCAAATGGACAGGTCGAAATTTCAAACGGGGAAATTAAAAGAATCTTGGAAAGAACTATTAGATCAACAAGGAGAGACTGGTCTACAAAACCGGATAATGCATTATGGGCCTACCAGACAGCTTACAAGACACCCATTGATATTTCCCCATATCGAATGGTGTTTGGGAAAGCGTGTTATCTGCCAGTTGAGCTTGAACATAAAGCGTACTGGGCACTGAAGAAGTTGAATCTTGATCCACAAGCTGCATGAGAGAAAATAATTCATCAACTCAATGAATTTGAGGAATTTCGCCTACAAGCTTATGAGAATGCCAGATTATACAAGGAAAATACTAAGAAATGGCATGACCGAAAAATAATGCACAGACAGTTGGAACCAATGCAGCAGGTGTTGTTGTACAACTCGAGGTTGAAACTTTTCCCTGAAAAGTTGAAATCAATGTGGTTAGGTCCATTTGTGATCACTCAGGTTTTACCATATGGAGCTGTTGAGTTACTGGATCCCAAAACCAGTGAAACGTTCAAGGTTAACAGTCAGTGTGTAAAGCACTATTGGGGAGAATCAATTGAGCGACAAAAAGAAAATGTCATACTTTCAGATCCAGCATAATATTCGGGCAGTCACGTCTAGCTGACGACGTTAAACTTAGCGCTAGCTGGGAGGCAACCCATGCAATTTGTGTATATATTGTGATTTGGTATGATTTCATTTTGTGTGTTTAGTTTTCGCAGGTTAAGTCATTTCAGGATGGAAGAAGCTCTCGTAAATCTTCACAAGCAATTTCCTTCTCTCCCTCAAAAATCTCTGATGAAAGTTTACAAAGCTCGCTTGGAACGGATGAGACTACTGATGATCAAAGGTATTCCGACTGACATTTGTTGGATTATTGAAGCACAGGTCCGATTGGCAGGTGAGTTTTCTGACTCTTTTATTGCACATCTACCTGGTATAGGAAGAAGCACATATGCTAAAAAAGAGAAGAGCCAAAAGAA